>JAQIWN010003323.1:0-13373 GCA_034699025.1 Entomobrya cf. arborea Gr-Col-00668
CTCTTGCTTCATGGCAGATATTACAAAATGTTTGGAAAAATTGTTGTGATTCTATAATATTTAGACACACCTTATACCCGTTTTATGAACAATAAAGGTGTACAATTCATTTTAAACATGCTGAAGTAGCAAAATTTCAGCCAAACTTTATCATTGATAAGCCTTTAAATTTATTGTGTTCATGTAAGTATATGTATTGAAAAATGCGAACAGTGAAAAAACTGGGACGACATGCGATATGAAAAATGTAAACGATACTTGGAGTTTCTATAAGATAATATGTTTTTAAAACTGCTGATTTACAGATTGCTGTATTGGACACATGTCCAGCGACTTGTTATTTTCATAAAAATAAAATAAATAAATAAATAAATGAAAGGAAAAACAAGCATGTACATACAAGTTCTTTTGACATTAAGTAACGCATGCCTTCTCTTGAAATATCATTAACATATCATTCTCACAAGAAAAGTGTATAATGACAGCAATCCACTAATTTTAGATAAAAAAGACCCAGTTTAATTAATTCATACGTTATACGCCACCAATCAAAATGACTGAAGGCTAATAGCAATTGTCAAGAAAATTACAGTTATTATACTTATCACTTCCACTTAAGTTAGTCCGCCTCCAATGATACACAAAAGTATTTACCACATTTCGGCATTTAAATTCATATAGAAAACGTACTACGCATTTATTTGGTTACAAAAACGACACTATCCGTGCCAACAACTAAACCAATTTAGTTCACATTGTCACTTCGCGCAACAAATGACAATAGCTTTTCAAAGTGATATATTATTTGCTTCTTTCAAGTCAGCGACAGATAATTGACAAGAAGACGGCGACGACAAGTTAAAAATATTAATAAACCAGTTCGATTAAACTTTCCTCTCTTTCAGTAACAATTTTGGGTGTATCATAACGGTTTTCTGAAAAGCCCGCCAAATTAGTTTCGCTATTTCAATCATGGTCGTCATCATGATTCAATAAATGTGGTAAATGCAGAAAAAGATAAGTATATGCTATAGTAAAAAAAGAAATGTAGAACGGTTTGGTAAAGTTGGGTAAAAGATGTCATTTTCCTATAGTTAAATTTCCACGCGAATGTAATGATTATTAAGACGATAGGAATTTTAATAGGATACTGGTTTTGTACACTTTGTTATACTGACAGACATATAGACTATCTCTTCTTTCCAAGCACATACACACACCCGCTCCAGTTCAATTTTGTTATCATGATCGTCATCACTGTAAATGCTCAAATTAAAGCTATTATCGTTTCTTAAATGGTTCTTATATACACTTCCTTTCACTTTGAACGATACTACTTATTGCTTTTCTCGTGAAAACGACAGCGATGATGATAAGAACTGTCAGGATAGTACCCGATGACTTTCTAACACTCCTGCAGCAGTAGGAATACTTACAGGGCGCCGTCCGTCAAGCAGAAAGGCAAAAGGAGGAAATGTGTATTGATAACTTTGCAAATTACATTTCATCTTTCCAATGAGTCCATGAGAATATTCACATCTCGCTACACCACCCCATATATTGCATAACTACGCATTTCTACTAAGCGAGTGCGATTTAGTGAAGAACAAATTGCATCTTGTTCTTGTGAACGTTTTGGAGAAATGAAATGAAAGGCCAATGCGACCTGTGGACCGGAAAAAAGAATACATATGTGTACCTACACCCATGTCCATTTATATTACAATACATTTGTGTGCGTCGTGTAAAAACTCTACGAAGAAAGTAGAGAGAAAAGTCATACAACATTTATCTAAACGTAATATCCACATATTTCTCACTTTTTACTCGTGTCTGGTATGGGTGGATTTTTTTACACCGCTCTTTACTATTCCCCAATTTCCTCTCCTATTTTGTTTTCTTGTGTGTCCCTCTCTCCCACTTCTCTTGTCTTATTATGTCTCACAAAAGATGTGTAAAACAATACTGTTTTGCTGGCAGGTCTGGCAGTGGTGGTGGTGATTCTAACCATATATGTACGAATAGGGAAAGGCATGTATTTTTTATGAGATTTTATTGCAATATATTATAAATTGTATGTCATGTGGTATGTTGGTAGGTAGGTATATGGGTAAGTAGTCAAGTAGATAAGTTATAAAACGCATGGAAGGCTTCACAGGCTTATTAATACTAGTTGTACACAGAATCTTGCTCTGACAGTGGCGAATGGAATAACAAAGTAGCAAGAAGGACTCGTGGTGGTTGGTATTTGCTATACACTGTATATAAGACGGTAGTTGAGGAAAGCAGGTAAGAAAGAAAGTTGTAAAGAAGTGAATGCCGGAGGGTCCAATTCAAGAATGTTGCCCATGGGCACTGTCTGCAACGGATAGTTTTTTCCGTTGGTTTTTCTAGTATTGCCTTTCCTACTTTCTTTCGGTATTACACACTTATGCAGCAGTACTATCATCTCGGGCGCTTCCATGTACAATAAGATGCTCATTGCACTGAAATACTCATTGTACGTCTGGAATGACTGTGCTAGAATAAAGTTGCGTAGAGAACGTATAATATTATGTTACAGCTACTTTTTCGACGGTGACGATTACGAAGTCGCTTTTTACCTTTTCCCAGCTCTCTCTCTCTCTTTGTTTTAAAAAAAGATATAGAGACTGTCCACCGCTCATCTGATCTCTATTTCTTAAATTGTAGAAGTTACCAAAAAGGTAACGTTTAACAGACTAAACTTTGTTTATCTCTTTTAAAAAGGTATCATGTTACACATAAAAAGTTTCTGAAACCTTTTCACGTTTTTCGTAAACATTTCCAGGGGGCTACACTGTGCCCTGTCGTACGCGTATTGTTACAATGGACAGGATGAACCTTAAAGAAGTTTAAAAATAGACAACACGATGGTACAGCAAATACACGGCAAATGTGCTACTAGTTTTTTTTTTTAAAGATTGGATCATAACTGAAGATCTCGATCGATTGTTACTTCTATTTTTATCGTAATTTTTTGAAGGTCCCCTCTTTTGAATTGGGTTCATAACTAAATTATAGTTTTTTTTTTCTTTGTAGGTTTTACAAAAAATATAAATCTACCAACGAAGACAACGACGTTGGATGTGACGAGAGTCATTTCACTTCAAGTAAATTATGTTACCGTAAACAGTGTACTCATGTTCGATTTTTTGGGTAAATAGCTATGACAAAATGTTACACTTCTTAGACAATCTCATTTTAGAGAACTCTGAACTGATAAGGTGTGATAAATGAATTACAGAGATGGGTTGAAGGGTATAAGTAAAATGATACTTGTCATGTCTATAATGACCCAGATTACTATTATCATAGATATAATATTTTTGTTTAAAATATCGCATGAATAAGCCATCATCATCATATACGAGTATTATATTTTAGTGTCGCAAAGTGTTAGATGTACTACACAAAAAAAGCAAGATTATACTACATGAAGTTGCGTTGGTACACTTACTTTCTAAAAAATCAAATGCATAAAAATTGGGATGAATGGATGGAGACTATTTTTGGTCATTCTCATAAGGATTGTAGAGTGCAATTATACTAGTAGTTGTTGGTTCATATAGTATATCGTAGAAGAGAAATTGTCATTTCCAACCGTGTCAAATGAAGTAAATTACGGCTAGTTTTTAGTATATACTTTTGCAAAGGATTAAAGAATCGAAACAAAACAGGACTGGAAGGTAGTCACATTTACGGTAACAATGGATCTTTACAGGTGAAGCCAAACAGAATCCAAGGGTCAATTATTTTTATGACATAATGTGCGAGGATCTACAGTTATAATATGTTTGTATGTATTGAAGAGGAAAGAATAATTTATACAGAAAAGGAATATTATGTTACAGCAAAGTATAATAAAGAGCGCATCTTGAAACATGCCCAGATATCGACCACCAAGAAAACCTTAACGATCTTGGTTGTACTATTTTCCAGCTTACCTCTCTATCTCTCTTGGTGGAAACTGCCTAGATTTTGCAACATTAAAGTGATGATCATCTCACGTACACAGACACACAATATAAAAGATAGATTCATACATACGTACATACAGTCGTAGTATGTGAAATGAAAAGTGTGTAAGTTGGCTTCGTTCACAGAAAGAGATGGAGAGAAGTCGAGAGAAAGTATAAGTAGATGCATATACGACAATGATTATTAAAGAGATAGTAGAGCTTGTTTTTGGCTTGTTATGGTCGACGGGAGTTCTAATATGCCTGTAAAATAGGAAATGTTACCAGACGCTCAACGCTTAAATTAAAGGAGAGAAAGTGAGCGAAATACAAGTTTTCTTTGTGTGTGTGTATACGAAGAACAAAGCGGAAGAGAAAGCAAAGGTATTACCAGCATCTCTCTCTTTCTGATTGCCAATATAGTTTTTGGTGCCAAAGTAGGATAATTCGTTATTACTATGTAACGTTCATACACTGTACTATAAAGAAAATAGTATGGGATTCATGTTTGATTTATGTAAGCTTATTTCTAAGTTATAAAAGGAAGTACAAACTTTTCAGATGATTGTCATATTGTTTGTTATTTGTTATATCAGTATTTTCAAGCCCATGATCATCGTTATGGGAAAAAATCAGTTCTTTTGGGAAAGGGTACACGGTACAAGAAACGTATCAACGAGTTATATATATATGCTCGTACTCAAGATGGACCGGAAGATTTTTTGTTTGACGAAATTTTTTCTTATTCATTTATTTCTCTAAAAGCGAAATACTATTTTCTTAAAACGATGTAACAGAATTCTATGAATGGAATTTTTTAAATCTCAATTTTCGGATCTCAAATAAACAAGGAATGTTTATCATAAAATGAAAAATTTGGTAACTAGATCCATGAATTTATGCGATTGATTTATTCAACTACACAACTGAATTTCAAAAAATCTAATTGGCTCGTTAACAAATCTCAATTTTATCTTGTGAAACTTAGACTCGAATAATTAGGCCGTGCAAATAACATGAAGGACACCCTATTGATGAACAGGAAAACTTAAAGTAATAAAATGGATCTCGTCATATACCTATAAGATTTATACATTCAGGCATTTAAAAATCGGTTTAATGCATTTATATAACGATGCTAAATTTGCAAATACGTGCTACCACCGAAATAAGGTTAGAATTTTTGCAAATAGACGAGTTAAAAGACAAATGCTAAAAGAAATGAAAGTCAGATCACTCGTATTCATCTTCAGACGAATTTGCAATCAAATGTAGTATGTTCGTTTTTAACCTCTCTCTTGAAATGCTTGACTGCTTTCGCATTAAATTTCTAAATTTCGATTTATTTTCAGAAAGTAGAAGTGTTTAATTAATTTGCATCTATACATTCATGCTCTTCTGTACATTATTCTTCCTTTTATCCAGAAACATTCAATGAACACGTTCAAGATTGTCTTATCTCAATGTTCAGTGTGCGGCGAAAGTTGTCGACTGCTGCTGCAGCAGTTCATTCAAATATCACAAGAAATACAGAAACGTTTAAACAGGAAAAACAGTTTGCAAGTTACAAGTAAGATGAAGCATGATTATACTTTGAATCGCTACTTCATTCACATTTATATTTATAAAACTTTAAAGCCAAAAGTATTAAATACGTAAATAGGTGCATGTGTTGCCGCTAGTTTATATTAAAAAAATGGTTAGAAACTAAAACTGTTTGTTTGTCCTTTTTTTAGTGGGATGAAAAGGGCTAGTAGTAGCGGCAGCGAAAATAAAAAAAACAACAACTTTATAGTTAGATAGAGTAAATGATGATGATGTGGTTCATCTGCTTTTCTTTGTAGCTATATTTCCATTTCAAGCATACTTAAAGGAAAAACATATATTTTTACTGGGAAGGACTACTAATATTTCTCACTACTAATTCATATCACAATTTTGTATGTTAGCACGAGTAATATTACATGTGTATACGTCTAAATTTAAATATGCATCATTTACTGATAATATAATGATGACATATAATTGTGCATGAGAATTTCATGGGTATGAATACAAATTATGTATATACACACAACACATTATATTATACCATATCCTGTTGTACAACCAAAACCACGTAATAATAACTCAGAGTATCTTTAGTGTCTATGTTCTACTCTACTTTTTCATCTCATTTCGCAAGTTTCTCTTCTGTGATAAACCAATGTCTTCACTACACTACTTTTGTGTGTATGGGAAGAAGTATATTATACAACATGGTATATATGTGGGAAGACCGGGAAAGAAGCGGAAGAGCAAACGGGCCACGAAAGAGGTTCTAAACGTGCTTAGCCTTCAAAAGTTGCCAATTGCTAGAAACAAGGGAGGAAAAACGAAAACTAAAGAAAGCTTTGTGGACGAAAAGAGATGAACAAGACGACGACGGGGAACGCAAGACTATGGTGATATGAAAGACGATATTGTTGCAGCGGCAATGGAGCTAGGCTACATAGTCAAGTTAAGTGAACGAGTAAAGTCTTGAAAGTAAAAACGTGTACCTCGCCAGCTTATATATACTAAATATTATGGTCCATCTATGCTCTTGCCTTGCCATTTTTATTCCTTTAATAAAAATTGCCATCCCCAAAGTATAAAAAAGTTACAATGTAATTTTCTACATGCATTGGCAAAAAAAGTTCATGATGTGTGCATCTATTTTTAGGAGCAGTACCTATTTAATCATGTGACAGCGAATCTTTGTGTTTCGAAGTAGACCTACTGTCCCAGTTATGTTTTTATTGGTAAGAAGAGATAATGTTTAATCACGTTTGTATTTTTAATGAGTTAGCGGGCATTATTGACAAGTACAAGTTTCCTTGTCGAGACTATCTAAATTTTAAATACGTCTGGTAAAAAAGGCAAGAATTTTTTTTCCAGATATTATCTTTCAGAACTATTCAGCTAACCAAGTAGTTTTAAAAAAAGTTTTTTTTGCACTACGCTCACTTAAAAAGTATAGAGAAATAGTTATGATGATGTAGTTGAACGAGTATAGGTTTTATGAGTAAGATTTTAGAAGGAAAAGTGAGGTAGAGTTAAGGTCATTTTCTCCTGTCATGGCTGTGCAAACAAGGTACTTAGTAATCATTAATATTCATGAAAGAACGTTGCAGTAGCAGCAGTCATAATAGTCAAGGTTCTGCTCTCTCTCTAGTTTAGTCGAATTGGCGTGACATGGTGTGCTGCTGCTATTTAGTGTTTTAGGCTGTACATGTATTATTACATTATAAATTTTTCTATTACTATTTACTAACAGGAAATGCAAGGGTAGAAGGAAAGAGAGAGGCATGAACATTTTCAGAGGAATACGAACGAGAGAAAATGAAGAATGGTCAACGATGATAGCTGAGCTGAAGTGAAGTCGGTATGGAAATCGCTGCTGGTACATCCTGCTACTGCTGTTTGTGATGAAGATGATAATGATCTTTACGCCCTTCATCTGCTTTTAAAAACGATCTTTTTGCATATATTTTTGAAACATACATATATATTTTTTGTGCTTTTAGTGGCTCACAAAGAGGAGCTCAAGAAGGTAAATAGCTAAGAAATGATGATATTTTTCGTAATGGTGTACTTCAGAAAGAAAGTTTGGGGAAGGCAAAGTTGAGAGGGAGAACTTATTTTTCCACGTGTATCTTTAGCAGTGTTATTTGCACTATGTAGTACGTAGTGTTTACTGCAGAAGACATTCATTTTTTTCTCTCTGAAATTATACACCTCTAAGCCAAGCTATACATCTAATGTGAAAACTTGACTGTGATGACGTTACTTTGATGGTACACCTCTAGTTTGACATTTAGTACGAGTTTTCATGTGAAGTCAAACGAGTTATTGGGTACGTTACAATGTCAAGTTATAATGTTTTAACTGATGAGCAGACACAAACAAGCTACAAACTTTATTTTATACAACTAACGTAAATGTACTTTAGTTTATAGACAGCATGGAGACAATCATAAATTGTTAGCATTATTATTATGTACATTAATTATGCATTTTATGATTTAATTCATATTTTGTCTATGTGTACCGAAATATTAAAGAATTTTGGCAGACAGTTGGACTAACTGACATTATTCACACAGAATGCCTTGTAAATAGGATTTGAAATTTGTGGAAAAATATCCAGACATGTTCTCTTTCATACTGCAATATGATGCATCTGTCAATTTTTTTAAACGTATTTTCTGCTTCTTAGGTTTCACACGAAAGCTATAATATTATTAATATATGAATTATCCAGAAACGAGTGGAAAAGTTAGAAAAGTTGCACGTTACACAAGCTTAACCATTCCACATGCATAAATGCATAGTGTATGCCTACATATGTTAATACAAGTAAGGCTTAAAATTATGACTTGTAGATTTGGCATTATGTATTTTTATTTCTTTGCATGATATCACGATGTTGACGATAATATCATGAGAGGAAATATTTCTTGACATTTGTGTGCATACATGTATGCATACATATTTACATGCATTACTACCTACATTTTTCTGTGAAAAAGCTAAAAAAAAAAACTAAACCGACCAACCGATCGACCGACATTATTATTATCCTCCTCGAAGAAGAGCTGGTTTGGTATGTTCGGTGGAAGTTGGATGGTTATTGTTTCCTTTGGTTTAGCACTACCATACAACCACCAATAATAGTGCACAAGGCGGGTAGTGATGGTGGTAAAGGTGGCTAAGCGAAGGTAGTTGAGAGTTCAAACTAAAAGAAGTAGAAGAAAAAAGTTGGCATGTCCCAAGTCAAATAGGAAAACTAACAAAATAAGTTGCATCTTTTTCCTGCTTATACTGCCATGCTACCACCTAACCACCTTCAATAGCGGTTCTAGTGCTTTACCGCTACCGCCACTCACTGGCACCGGCCGATCGTCATGGCATATATAACAGGATTTTAAGCCATTTCATATTATTCAAGACGATCACATAATAAAGGTTCGTGTATTCCCAAAAGTGCCCATACTTTCCACTTTGATTTTCTTGGCTTAAGTTAAAAAGCTGGAATGATAGTTTTGCATGCATACATACCCAGCATACATAGACACAACTTTTATAATTTTATACTTTGGACAAACTATATACATGCATTTATTATATACATATATGTTTTTTCTTGGTTATATCTCTTTCGACAAAAAAAGTCAAGAAGAGAAAAAAGAAATAGGAAGAAAAACAAGTAGCCGAGGTGAAGCGATAGTGCAAAAGTGTGGTGTCAGTCTACTTACTTGTATAAGTAGAATAAAAGAAGGGAGAAGTAAGAGGTTATAACAACACTTTTACAATACTCCTTTCCTTGTAAAAAAAGCAGCAATGGCAATGATGGGATCATGCATGTTTAAAAAAAACTTTTATAGTGGTACATCTATTCACTTTCTCCATCACAAATGCACCACATAGATATAGTACATATAGCGCCAATGCAAACCTATATCGCCAACAAGGTAGTAAACAGCACCAGGGCTCCACCACTAGAGAGGTACTAACATGAATGCTTAAACGATAAATTTTACCGTATAACATGTGGAAACGTACATATGTTTTTCGTATGAAGTCAATGAAAAGAATAAAAAAACTCATGTAAATCCACTGCTTTCCCTACACTTGGTTTAGAGGTACGGGTTTTTGTTTAATAACTATATAGAGACATATAGATTTCTTCTCTTGATGTACTTCTTTTCGGGAAGAAGTAAGCACTGCCAATAATAATAATAATAGTAATAGCATAAGTGCGGGATTGCACTAACATGTCCATGCAAACCTCTTCCTAGAGTTTCCCCGTTTCTTCAGTTTCTCTTTTTAGACTGTCTGAGGAGATGGGTCGAACTAACAAGAAAAGGAGAACAAGAGGTGCATTATGGGAAATGTCTTTGCTACATGCAAATCCAATACTTTTTCAAGTGAACAAAGAAGACAATATGTGGGCTTGTAACAGAGTACCAACTGGCCAAATTCCCGACGTTGTCACGTCCTGTTGTCTTATCATCTACACTAACATCAAATGCCTTGTCGAATGCATGTACTACCATCTAACATTTATGCATTAAACGTGTAGTATGTATCAAAACTTTAATGAGGTTTTAAACAAAAAGCTATTGCGCTATAGATCACTTTTAACAAAGATAATGTACAATCATTTCTAAATACAAGTATTTCAATGTTCACTCAAAATATTATAAGAATAGGAATGGGTTTCTTGGTAGAGCATAAATGGTGGAATCGCATGCAAAATGATGGCGACGTATGTTTAAAACTAGTCAATCAAGCATCATGGTCTGCCGAACCAGATTTGGTTGCATGTTTCGTGTCAAAAGTCCGGACAAGCATAAAGGTCAAAGTATTATTTTTTGGTGCCCTGTGTTAGACTCTTTTCATTTATTTCATTTTATGCTTCTTATTTTTTAAGCTTGTCGTATATGATGGTTTTGGCCACGTTTCTTCAGGTACGATGCCATATGTATAACGACTATAATTGTTTTATGGGATTACTTTCCCCAATAGCAGGATGCCGTTAACAGGTTGAAGGAAAACTGGCATGATGATAATAATAAGTAAGAAAAAACTTGGTTGTACTTATTGCGGCTATTCCTAATTTATTTGTTGTTATTATGTTGGCATTAAACACTAAAGGGACTGTATTTGTACATACATTTTATGGATACATTTATCATCAAACCTAACAATCTTAACTTACTTAGACTTCATAGCCCTTCTTCAAGAATAATACTTTCTCATTGCTTAGAAGTCGATGTCAGTTTAACATGACTACAAACTACAAAGTAAAGTCATATAACAGCAATTAAGGTGGATTGTAAGTACACTTGTGTTTCTGATTGTAAGATGGAAGAACCTTAAAACTCATACACGAAGGGAAAAACGATTTCTTTGTAACCATGAATTTAACTTTTAGTCCTCTCACTCACTTACTCCCCTCCAAAGAACTCCCCCTCCGTTCTCCCTTTCCATCTCGCTCTTTCTTCACACAGCAATTTCAGGTTTGATCTTGATAAGATCTTAACTTTCTCTCTCTTAACTTGTTCAAAAAAAGAGAAAAAAACGGCTAGGTCACGAAAGGCAAGAAAAGTAAGAAAGCATAGTGAAAAATGTACATAATAGTTTCGATACTACACACATGTCGCTGCATAATATTCTTGTAGCAAAAGATATACGCAAACTGTACACCGTAATAATAATAACTGCCAAAGTTGAGTTTGATTTTTCAACAAAAAAGTATGTACATTCTTATAATGTATGTGTTGGGTATGAGTATAGTATTTCATCTTGTAGTTATGGGGACACAAGCTTAATGTTATCCTAGTATTCATGTTCCGTTGTTGCTTGAAACTGAAAACTCTTGTGCTCATGTGAAAAATTCCTAATAGCTCACACATATAAAACGACGCGACGCTGGATATTAGAGTTGGCATGTCTCTAATGCATATTATGTAAATGTAAATATTTTTAAGGTGCTTTTACTTCGAAACACCAGAAAAGTATGTATATTCACATGATGACTGCTGATAGTTTCTTTATATAAAATAAGTGTTTTTTTTTGTTAAAGTTGCTGTCGTTCCACACCATCTTACCCTCCAACTAACAAATAAGTATATTTTAGTGTATACGTCCTTCTTTTTCCTTCACTTCGTCTCGTGCTAATTTACGTTTTCCCAGGCACTTAACTTGAAGTTTTAGGACAAGTTTAATGGACTTTGTCGTGAAAAAAGGAAAAGTATTTTTTGTTGGAAAGTGTGTGTGGATATTGTCATCCTACTCTACTACGTAAAAATTTACATTAACTTTTTTCCCTACAATTGTACAAGAATTATGAGTAGATTACACGCAGTTTTGTGTATGCATGCCCCACTATGTACGTACATTATGTGATGTAATGGATGTAATGGCAACGTGTGACTACTGGATTCCACAGAGCCGCCTAAGGATTGTAAAAAATCGAAATTATTGCATAAAAATGAATACCCGGTTTTTTGTTTGGCTTTGAGCAAGCATTCCAGACTGGTGATGGAGGAAAAGTGAACTTTCAACGTGCGTACACATTGCACGTCATGTGTATTTTTTGAGTAACCAGAGGAAGAGAAAAGGAAGCAGCGAGGGAGGGCCAGAAGAGCAGAAGGAGTTGTGGTAATGGCGAAAACAACAACAGTACAAACATGGCCAAGAGCACTTTCACGACTATCCGTTTTATGTCCACTTCCTCTTCCGTCAGTTTTCACAGAAAAAAAAATATAGAAGACTGACTATGAGTGGAGAATATAAAAAAAGAAGGAAAAGGTCGACAAGACAAATAATGGATATAAAAGCGGAGATTATAGTTCGCCTCCATTCACTTCTTGTATCCCATTGGCATTGTTGACTCATTGGCATAACCACGGTCTTAATATTGTGGAAGTAGGATGGAGTGATTTGTACACATTAAAAAATAGACTCGTACAAAAAAAATAGCAGAAGAGAAATTTTAAGGATGGTATGTTATGTTATGGTTAAATTTCTAAAATATATTTATATGATAGGTTGAAGATCTTTTAGCATGGTGGTGGTGGCTATTTAACAGGTAAGTGTTATTTAAAAAATATTTGCAAAACTATTAGATAACAAATGGGGGAAATTCAATATTAGGTATGCATGGAAAATTGATCGTGCACTTTAACTCAAGCTCTCAATTGGGCATTGTATTAGCTTTTTGTTAAAATCATCGAATTAAACCCTATAACGGGGAATTTGACGAATGGAAAAAATGTGAGCATACCTAGTCTAGTCCTAGTAATGCTTGTTACAAAACATATATATGGACAATAAACACGTTTTTTATTCTAGATTACAACGAAAAGGCAGGTAAAATATTCCCGCTAACAACAAATCAATCAAAGGAAAACGTACAAAAGGAATGAAACTTACAGTGAAATCAAATCACATAACAGCAACTACTTACATAATTTTTGTACATTTTCTCAAAAGAATTTTTTTACTAGCTAAACATTAAGTGACATGTTCACTGCTCTGCATTTACAATACCAACAACAAACATTTAGAGTGAAAGAGTTGTGATTCGAGAAAAAGGGAACAGCATATAAATATTGTAAGTACTTGGTAAAATAAAGTACGAAACACATAAACACTTTTATATGACGCAATTTTTGCATTGCCTAACTGTTTATGCATAGCATAATATGGCTACCGTATACTTTTCATGTTCATGTGGTTCCAAAATTTGATACTGTTTTTGCTAAAGTAGTTTTGCATGTTTTCTTTGTAAAATAAACCCGCTGTAAAAGCGATCATAACGACGTAGCTGAAATGAAGCAAAAGAAGATAATGATGACGACTTTA
>JAQIWN010003324.1:0-13372 GCA_034699025.1 Entomobrya cf. arborea Gr-Col-00668
TTCTTGTGATCTGTTGGAGAGTTTCCAAAATTTGTGATTATTTCAAAGATGGCGAGAATTTGGGCTTGACCGATTTCCTTTCTACTGCGCTCCACGTAAGAATTGATAAGGTGGAAGGTGGGATCGGTGGGGGGTAGTGACCAGGCTCGGGCTGTACTTCTCTGGAAAAAGGTGCGGGGTAACTTGAGGTCCTGAAGAAGGTCTAATGCAATGGGGCACTCAGTAAAGTGGAAGGTCAGAAGCTTCTTGCTGGGAGGATCGGAGGCGGAGTCGGCGTCCGGGGCGCCTTTACGCTTTTGGGGGTCGGTGGTCGTAATTGAGGTCATCATGGCTTCAATATTTCAATAAGGTTATCAATGAAGTTTAATTTTATGATAAGCTGTGCTCTGTGTTAATGATAAGTTTTAATTCTTTCGGAACAATTATGATAAGATGTATGATCATTTAGTAAAATTATCAACCTTGACGACAATGACATATGACAAAAGGTGACTAATGAATACTGTGATTCTACTGATTTTTTGGGTTTTTTAACATTTTTAATTTTTTTCCATCATTTTTTCAATATTTTATCATCATCTCATTATTCCACAAAGGAAAATACCCTCGACTTAATTACAATTTTAGACGAGAGTAATTAACTAATTGAGAATTTCTTACATTATTAATTTTTAAAGTTTGATTTGAGCTGCTTTTTAAAGTCTACTTGGAAATTAAAGGGAAAAAAGTCTAGTGACATTCAATAAATCATTTTCGTAAATGATCAAATGAAACACATTTACTAACTATAATTACATTTACAGAAAGATAATTATAAATTGATAAGATATCATCACAAAAAAATCTTAAGACTATTAATTGTTTATATTTTTTTTGGAGTTGAATGGCCGGAATGATAGGTTCAGTTCACCGAAGAAATCAGACAAGTTGAGTTGGTTGGTTTGGTGGTTTCACAAAAGTTGACGCCTGAAATAAAACAAAATCAATCAAATTATTTAATTGTGGGAATAATTAGTAGGATGATAAGTTAGTGTATTTATAATTTATAAGTATGTTATTTTTAATTACCTAATTAATTAGCTGGTTCACTTGCCCCCACTGTTCTTCCTATTTTTTTCGGTGTTCTCAAGCTTAGTCTGGATTTTCCTTGTGTGACCACTGGGGTCACTGTGATTGGAGTGACCTGCCACCTCCTTCTTGGTCCTCTGCTTGCCACTGTGACCACTGTTGAGATACTTGTCAGCATCGTAGTTGTAGTGCTCGTACTGATCCTTCTCAGCGTCCATATTGATATTGATTAATTGTCAGTTAGTTAATTAATCAGTCTTTAAGCTCTGCTCTCTGTATTGCTCTCAGCCTCCGAATTTTAGTTTCCCGTTTCTATAAATAACCAATCCAAAAAAACAAAAATTAATTAGCAACACTATCACTAATTACAACGTACTCTATGAACAATAGTTAATTTAACCTCACTAACTACTACTTAACTTAACCTAATTTACACAAACAAACTGCGTAGTAATTTTGATAGAGATTACGTCGTCATCAACCTCAAGTGCGCAATTTACCAAAAAAAAACCAAAACAAATAACAACCCAATTGACAAAATTAAACTTGCACTTCAATTAGTTAATTACCTTCTCTACTCTACTAATTATGTAATTAAAGTGATCACTCTAGTTAAATATTTTTTTTTCCATATGGCATATGGCTCCGCCCCCGCCCCCATCAAAACAAACAAAAAACCTGATAATGTGATGTCACCCAACCAAATAAACAAAAAATTACCCAGAGTTAATTTTTAATGACACTCACACTGATTAAATGTTAATTAACTTACCTTTAAATTTATGAAGAAGAAAATTAGAGATTTTTCCAAGTTGAGTGGTAATTGTTTACAAGATTATTTTTCAACGGGAGAAAGATAGGTAGAAAAAAAGAGAAAATAGATTATTTGAATGGATGGGACGACGAAATGATGATCCGATCAGCTAAACTGCTACAGCTACACTAAAAAACAAGGCATGCAGAAAAAAAAAGATGAGTGAAGTGTAAATTGTGGAGCAGACGACTAAAAAGGCATGAAAATTTGAGAGAGATGAGTTTGTGTGGAAGATGATGAATGCAGATGAACTTGACAAGGTCTTTTGTTTGTGTTGTTGGGTTGGTGGTATGGTCGGTCGGCTGAATAACATGGCATGATGAAAAAAATAATGATAATTTAGCATGGCTTTCCTGTAAATTGTAAATAGTGGAGAATTGATGGTAAATTATTGATATGTAAAAATGTATGAGATGATAAGTATGTCTGTCTGTCTGTCTCTGGTTAAAAAATTGACATTTTTTTTTTTAAATTTGAATTTTCGAAAAATCGAAATTTTAAAATATACTTCCTTCAAAATTCAATTTTTTTTTTTGAATTTGAATTGAAAAGATTTAAATTGTTTACGACATTTTTAGTGTGGGATTTTAATATGTAAAATAGTTAAAATACAAAAATAAATTTAAATGTTGCGCTTTCACTTTAAAATTCGAATTCGATAATTTTTTTTCATTTACCCCATAAAACTAAGTACACGTCTTGAAATTACTACACACTTCATTTCTCATCTATTTCTACAATTCATATTTTATAAACTAATTTTGTTGATACCGCTACATCATTATATCCCGTTTACATTTAATTTTTGCTTTGTTTTGTGCTGACGATGTCAATATTCTGTTGCTAGCTGTTAAAAACCTCAGAAAAAAAGCTTCCTGCCATCTGCAATCCACACAATCACCATGTTTTCCATTCAACACAACACACCACCAACCTTTGTTTGTTTGCTTTACTTTACGTTTAACGTTTGTGTATTGATTCAGATTGTAAATTGTAAAGCATATCAACTCCGTAAGCTTACCAGTCTACTTCACTTCACGTTTACTTTGTTTTGTGTACGTGTCTTTTGCTGAACTGAGCGAATGAACGATACACAAAGCAAATTAAAGAAACATGTTGAATGTTAAATTGAAGATGAGTAAATATGGTAACTAGGCAGCAGGTGAGCATTAATCATGCTGACTACAGAGACAAGACAAGGAATTAGTAAATTGGGATCATGGACATTAAAAAAATGATGATGATGAGCATGTGCACACATTAATTATAATTTGTACGATAGTTACGAGAAGAGGGAAATTCTTTCTTTGTGGTTGAAAAATTAAGTATCAAGGCTATTTGTTAAAATGAATTGGAATTATCTGGATTTGCATTTATTTTTCCATGATGCAGTGCAATGGCCAGATAAGCAGGAAGTTTGGGGTAGTTTGCGACAATAATGACTTATAATTGATTTGATGACATGACAGTGCGATTTACTGTTTTCAAGTATTTTTATTACAAAAATTAAATTTAAATTGTCTAATAATTAAGTTTAGGTAGTTAATTCTTCTTGATTATTTTCCTCTTTTGAATTACTTTTCGTTTGACCGAATAATGAGCCAAATAATTCGTTAACTGCCCCATCTGTCATTGCCCCGGTGGCTGAAGAGCCATAATATTTTGGTGCCATAAAGTTGACCAGTTTGGGATGAACATCGTACCTTATCTTGCGTCCTTTACTGGCTTTGGTGTCAACCTTCTTTTTTAGTTTTGTTCTTAGTTTTTGAAGTTCAAGCCAGTGATGACTGAGCTTCACGGGATCGTTGACATTTAATGTTTTTCGTTCAATTAGCTCGCGGAGTAATTGATGGTAAAAGTCGTCGTCGTCAAATATCTCGGGGTTAATTTCCCCAGGGGCAGCGGTGGTGGGGGTAGTACCCTCTGATACCCCAGAGGGGGTAGATGCTTCGGACTCTCCAATGATTTTGTATGTTGACCTTTTAATTTGGGTTCTTTTTAAAAGTTTTTCTTTGTTGGAGTTGAGGATTTGCTCGATTTGTCGTAAAGTTGAGATTTGGGGGGCACCCGAAGTCTTTTTGAATTTTCCCCCGGAGGCGAATTGCGTTTTTTCGTTCCATTTTTGGATGGTCTGGTTACGGAATGGAAGGAAAGCCTGGTATTGGGTGGAGGCAAGGGTGGAGAATTGCTCTAGTTTTAGGCGTTTAGCGTTTTTGGGGGATTTTAAGATGATGGCGTTGGCGTTAGTGTCAGCAGCGTTGGTTTCAGTGTCGGGGTCAGTGTCTGCATCACTGTCTTGATTGTCGTCGGGGGAGGTAGATGTGGATTTTCTTTTGGAGGAGACTGCCTTCTGTGTTTCTGAATTTTGGAGGGTCATGATTTTCTGGAGGCGGAGTAATTCAAAGAGAAGTGTTTTTGTGGATTCTTGACTTTTTTTGAAGGTCGCTGATAAGGAGGATCCCTCTGGGTCCTCCTTGATAAGCTGGTTGAATAAGTGGCTGTTGTGAGGTAGACGGTTGCAGTCAATTAGCATTTTTTGGAGGCGGATGCGTACTTCCAGAAGGGAATCCCAAATTCCTATACAAAACAAAAATTATAAACAATTTATTTAAAAAACTATATTTATAATTAGAAATATATTAAATTAATAATTATAATTAAATGCGTTACATACTTATTTGATTTAAAGTTGCCTTCCCCTTTTCTACTTCAGCTTGTCTGTCACGAAGACTTAACGTTAGTAAGGTTCCTGTCTCTGAGGAGGTGCCTTCTTCATCTTCATCCTCAGTCTCCTCTTCCTCATCGACCTCCATGTCATTCTCTTCATCTTGCTCCTCCTCACCCCCTAAACTAGCCCCTTCACCATCATCATCGTCCTCCTCATCATCCACCTCATCCTCCTCTTCTTCCGCTTCTTCATCATTTAATGAATCATTGCCTTCATCTTCATCCTCCTCACTTCCGGCAAAATTTTTCCGCGACACCTTTTCCCCCGAGTAGCGTACATCCCCCTCCTCCAACAGCTTATCATTTTGGGTCCTTAAGGCACTTCTTCCAACAGGTTTACTCGAAAAGAATTTGGAATAGTCTTCGTCTTCCAAGTCAATAACTTTAGCGGAAGTTTCTAAAAAAATAAACAATTACCACACCAATTAATTCGCACACTCATAGACTAACTAACTATACAATTAAATCAACAATTTTAAATGTTAATTAACTTTAAACCACCGTACCGTATTCAACATCCTCTGGAAAGTCATCTTGCTCTTGGATTCCACTGGCAGCCAAAGCAATTTTCTCACCTAAACTTAACTTCTTCTTGGCCATTTTTTGTAAATTTTAGCACCTTTAACTAATTAACCAGTTAATTACACCACTACTTTAATTAACTACACAATTTTAATTGTTAATTTAACAAAAATTGTTTTCAAATTAACTGCTGAAAGCTCTATGAACTGTGTACTTACAAAAATAGATGCACTTACAAAACACACCAAACCAAAGTCATGAGGATAAAAGCATGTAGATTTAGACTCCCACAAAAACCAAAATATTTTTTGGGGTACTATGCGACAAATGAAATGAATACAAAACTTGTATTTAAAAACAGACGCTTTTCGAATGAACAAAGCCAGTGTGCTGTATGCGAGTTTGCCATATAAGTCAAGTGGGTTTTTTTGTGTTGAAGATTCGAATAATTTTTTAAACATGATTCAAATCCAT
Source organism: Entomobrya cf. arborea Gr-Col-00668 (assembly GCA_034699025.1). NCBI lineage: Eukaryota > Metazoa > Arthropoda > Collembola > Entomobryomorpha > Entomobryidae > Entomobrya > Entomobrya cf. arborea Gr-Col-00668. Next base: position 5,606 of record JAQIWN010003324.1, read on the forward strand.
TTAATTGCCTCTATAACTCCGGGGCGGAGTTGTGGTGGGGTGGTTACACATCGCTACCAAAAACGAAGGCTAGAGGCGAGTCCCGCGTTCGAATCCCGGATGTTCCAAAAGTATTTCGTTGGAACCGTTCATCCTACTTCCTCCCTCACGTAAAATAAAGAAATGTAAATAATTACCCATACGACTACTACTTCCATCCGCTACGGTGTAATTTTAATACTTTTTTTTAGATAATAATGCATTAAATTTAATTATACAACTTTAATTATTATTTAATTGTGCAAGTTAATATCACAAAAAATATTAGTTTTTGTGGAAACTTTGATGTTATCCGCGTGATGATTTTTAGACGCCCCCTCACCAAAATCAATGATAACTTCATCGATAATTAGAAATGCGTGGGTGTAACGAATAACAGCTTCCAGTAAAAGCTGTGAAATTAACATAAATAAATAATTAACTAATAATATTTTAAGTAGCCATATTTTTAACTAGTTAATTTTAAAATGTTTTACATGAGATGTTGGTGGTGTTTGGATTTTAAAGCTAATCCATTTTGGGGGGCCGTCCAGCTCTTCTACTGCCGGACTTCCGCTGCTTCCGGTGCAATTTTTCAGGTAAGCGGGTTCCAAAATTGGGAAACCAGTTTTCAGGGATTCTGGAAATTTGACTTGGAAGTCGGTTGTCCCATAAGCCAATATTTTAATTGTTACAGTTTCAAAGAGTTGTGAACTTGTCTGGAATTGGATAGTGGCTGTAGTTTCTGAAGATTTTGCGCGGGAGGAATCTGAAAAGAATTTGGGGGCACCTAAAAAGTCTTTGTGGCGGAGGACATAAACGCCTTGTCTGTCAAATATGGAGGATACCTGGATGGGAAGATAATTGTGGGGGATTGATTGGACGGAGGGGAAATATTGGAAGGGATGATTTGTGGAAAATTTCCAGTTGAAGTGATGGCTTTGATCGTCAGTTTTGTTTGGTAAGGTTAAGATGTAACCGGATGTGAATTGGAGCAGTGTGGAAAATAGGCAGAGGAGTAAAATAAGTGGGGAGTCCATTTTTTTGAAGAAAAAACATAAAAGTGTGAGACCTTCAATTAAGTTTTTAATTAATAGCTTTGTGTGGCAGTAATCAAATTGTGAATAATAATTTTTGAGATAGAGCAGTTATTTATATGTAAGGTTGGTTAGGTGAAAAAATAAGTGGATTGCGTGGGTGGATGAACAGATGCACAGGTGAAGATAGGTAGGCATGTGTAAATTTTCACACGTACAAGTCATGAATCAAATTGCTAAAGTCCAAATTTAATTGTTTTTATTTATCTTGTTGAAAACAAATGTTACTAATTAAAAATTTCCCACTAATTTACAAAATTATTTAACAAAAATCAAGGGGTTGTTCATCAACGAAGTTTACAAAAAAATCAAATCGAATTCACAATCCCAGACATTTAAAAATATTCGATTAATCATTTAACTGAAAATTTATTTTAATGACTTATTATATGGACAGCCCCCAACTCTAAAAAATATGTGTTAATTTTTTTTTACAAAACACCTTCTTCGTATAACTCTGTCATCAGTTCAGAGAACCTCTCTCTCAACAACACCTTATCATCTTCATCCCTTCCCATGTTATTAAACATATCAGCAATATCCTCAGGCCCTTGAACCCCTTCACTATCCCCGCCCCCTACTTCCAACGTATCCAAATCCTTTGTTGTCTCCGCCCTCTGTAAAATAATAGGGAGGACTAAAGCGGCAAAAGAAAATCCAAAAACTTTTGACCTGTGAAATTTCCTTTTGAAATTTTCAAAATTTCGAAAACCCTTTCCGCCAAAGGGGTCATCCACTTTTAAAATTTTCGAATACTCGAGAAATTGATGATGATACCATTGAAGCATTTCGATGAGGTAACCCTTTCGAAATTTCGTATCTGTGCTGGTGTACACAAAGTATGTGAGGTCAGCCATGATACAACTTTCCCGGCAAATTTGAAGGTCAACTAAAATCGTCTGAGAAACCTTCCCAGTGGCCTCATCCTTTTTAAAAAGCATGTTATTCGTCCAGCAGTCCCCGTGACCCGCGCAAATCCATTGGTCCTTTAAAGGTGGGGTATTTTGATAATCTTTTGGCAGTTTCCTCATTAGCCCTTCTACCTTTTCTTCATCCATGCCCTGGGGGCATAAGAACTCATGAAAATTGTTAGAGGCCAGGGCACCGTTTCCTAAGACTCGCAGAAACCCCTTTTTAATTTCTGGGTTAACTTGAAAAAAGGGGTCAAGTGTTTCATTCAAAAGGGTAAAGTTTCCTTGCAACATGGCCTCAAGCATAGGCTTTTGGGTAGGATTACAAAAAAATGGGTCCGACATAAAGGGGAATTTTGACCGCACAGTTGGTAACTTGTGGTGCACCTTGTATGCATTTCCAAGAGCATGGTACTTGGCCAACTCATCCAAAACTACTTTAACATGATGATAAGTTAAGGCAGTCAACTTATTAGCCATTTTAAACCCATAGGTTTTTCGAACATCGGTCATCAAAATAAAGTTGTGGGTCAAAGGGTCAAGTTTTGACCAATCCCCTTGGTCTAAAAAAATCAAAAAAAAATTGACCCTTAATTCAATCCCAACCCATTAGAATTAAAAATGGTCGCCCTAAAATGCATACCAACCAAGTTTATTTTTAAGTTGTTTATTTTTCTTACCATTTTCATAGTCAATAGCCGCCCCCGCAATAAGTTCAGGCATAGCAGGTCTTAAAACTTGTCCAGTTCCATGGGGTCCCCCAATTCCCAATAAATTTGTTTGAAATTTAATCAACTCAGGAATCCATTCATTATAAACCTGATACTCTTTCAAGAATATATTTGTATCTTCTAACAATTTTTGTCTGGTGGGATGTTGGGGAAATGTTTTGAAAAGAAGGTACAGTGGCTCCCTCTGATGTACTAAATGAACTTCCAAAGATACCAATACGCTGGTATAGTTATCCCCAGGGTTTGAACCGGTTGAAGCAGTAAAAAATAATATTTCTTTTTTGAGAAGAGCTTCCAAAAATGTTTTCGTTATTCCGGAGGAACATCTCGGGGATTCTTGTTCAATACCCATATTAAGTTTTTTTTAGAAGAAATTTAGGAAAGGGTTAAATTAGAATAATAAAAAGGGTTAAGAAAAAATATTTTGGTAAATGTCTGAACTCCTGCTGGGTTACAACTTGACTGAGATGGCATTTCATGTGACTTCATATTTTTGTCGTGATCTCAATATTCTGAAAGAAAAATAGTGCATACATACTTATCTTTAATATTTTTACCAAATAACCTTGGAATAAGGTGAAATAACAATGAATTTGATTTTTTTTTCAGTTCACTGAATTTATTTAAGGTTAAAAAATTAAGACAACGCGTTATTATTTTTGGCTGGACCGGACCAGGAAAAAAAGGTTTTGCGTAAGTGATAATTATACATGTGGAAACTCAGAAAATACAGGTATTATTGACAACTGACTACTTGAAAGATAATAGTGTTTATTTTAAATGTATGCTTGAATGGTTGCGTGCTTTCAATGAATTTTTCTGAATAATATATAGGTAAATGATTTGATGTCAATATCATGGCCGTTTTGGGATCGTCTCGGTCTGACATGCAATCGTAATCGTTCATCATATTTATGATATGAATTGCTACTAAAGCAAACATTGCATAATGATCATGTGGATTATATATTTTTTTTGGTGCATAATTGTTTGTAATAGAATGATGATGTGAAACCAATTTAAAAAAATGAAGAATGAGTTAAGGATATTTATATTTAATTTTCTTAATTATTTAATTACAAAGTATGTATAAAGTATTGTAAGGAAAAATATAAGAGGAACTTTAATTGATATATTTCCAGGTCGTGCAAGTAATTCTCTGGCTACACAATTAACTTTATATACTCGAATGATAGAAAATATATTGTTTTGAACTTTATCAGTTAAATTTTCAAACTTCATATATAAATTTTTTAGTGTTTATCCAAAACTTTAAAAAACTATTATCTTTTCGTATCGAAATCTTAATTTTTCTTTAATCAAAAACATGTTAAATGTAGAAATATATGTATATTTATGAGCATGTAATATAAGTAAACTTGCATTAAGTTATTCTATTAATTCAGAGGAATTAAATAATATTTTGCTTAAATTTAATTAAATTAAATTTATCAGTAGGCAGTTCATTTTAACTAGTTCAAAGTGTTGCAATAAATACAACTGTAGATCCAATATTAACTTTAGTTTCGTGTGACGCTCAAATCGTCAAAATTGATAAAATAAAGGATATTTTTAAGTTATTACAAATTACAGTCTTTGTATTACTTATTATGTTTACAATTGTTAATACGTTAAATTTAAAAAATAAACATGCCAAAAAATTTACAAATGCAATAGGAAAACACACAACGCCTTGCCTTCATTCATCGTCACTTTCCACTCTAACAAGCTCCCTTAACAGTTCATCATACAATACAATTCAAATATTTTTGCCTTTACAACTTTAGGAAGACCGTTACCACACAAAGTTTTAACGGTATTATTTTCAGTGTGGGTCACACGATCACAACATTTACCAAACGAACATAAAAAGCCAGATTACCAATTGTGCTCGATATTACGTTCCAAAAACCACACAATTTGCTTTGGCGACCAAATTTCTTCAATATTTTGGGTTGATGATTTAGTGAAGCAATTCGAAATGTAATATAACCACGGTTGAACCTTGCACACTAAGGTACGCTGAATATAATTTGTAAGACGAATGTGATTACATATTCCTACCATAAATCCTAGAAGCAAAAACATTAGATATTTAAAAATATGTATATTTTTGTGTATATTTACTGCTGTTTATATTTTTCTAATGTATATATTACAGCGTCTCGACAAAGAACCTCTTTCGCGCCACTCAGGTTACTTTCTATGATTTGCTGGTATTTATCAAAAAACTTTAATTTTTTCAAAGGAGTCATAGAAAGTAGCCCGAGTGGCGCGAAAGAGGTTCTTTGTCGAGACGCTGTACACTCTACGTAAGAGAAAAATTATTACCTTGATTTTATCATAGATTATCGCTATAATCAAACTCATACTGCACACTGCAAACAGCCAGAAACTTAGAAAGAATAAGTTAATGACAGCGTCACTAATTGCAATGTAACTGAAGTCACCAGACATCTTCACCAAAATCGTAATAAATCCCCATGACTCCGGAAAATCCTAATTATTTAAAAAAAAAGTGTCAATTTAAAGATTTATGCTTCGACTATAACATATATTTAAACCTTTCTTACCTTTGGGGAAAGTTGTTGATAAGAAAGAGCATATCCTATTATGATAGATGAAAAAACAGCCATCAACCACAGCATTTCCAATACAGCCTAAAAATTTGTTAAAATATTCACACGAAATAAAATAATATTTACTTAAACCGAGATAGCATTTTTGAAGAATGCTAGTTTTGTTTGTCTCAAGATTTGCTGTTGTGGTATTTTCAATAAGTTTGAATAATTTACGTAATTCAGATGTAATTTCCTCTGTGCTTTCTACTTGTATGGCAATCTGGGCAATATTATTAAACTGATTAGTAGGAGTTGGAGGTGTATTTCGTTCACTTACACTTAAAACGCTAGAAGTTGATGTACTCATTTTTTAAACGAAAATTAGGTGAGTAAAACTACTTTACTAATTTTAGTTAAGTTTATTTCAGGCACTTCAAACACACAAAATAAATTACTTAAGAATACAACAAAAATAAAAAACTTTTTTCTCAAATTGAGTCGTACATGGTCCAGAAGTTGAGGAAAACTGGTTGAAGATAAACGACAAACATTTCCCAAGCTTACATAAAATGAATGAAAACGATCCTTCCTATTATTCCTCCGATGACTCATAACGTACGAAGGGCGAACAAAAAATAGGGAAAAGTTACGATATGGAATTGATCTAAAATGAGTGCATTTGTACCTAAAATAAGCTTAGGATTCGATACAACAAAAGATGCTTTTGATGTTTAAGCTAGTAAATGGATTTAGAGGGTACAAAAATAAAGAGATGTAAAAGTTCACAAAATATCCCTAAAACGATCACGGTGTGACTGTAAGCTGCTTGTACCTTTTTTGTCTGTAATGGGGTGAATAATTTCCTGAACAAATGCTGACAATATCTCATAAAAAATTGTGTATCGAAGGAAAGCTATTGCAACTTTTGTTTAGGTTTCCATATGAAACATGAAATGTATTCAGTGTTGTATGGGGCTCATAGAGTTATCCTAAAATTGTTTGAGCTGTTATTGTATGTAATTTATTCCGGTCGTAAAATATTACAGATCAGTCGTTTCACAAAGGGCAGAACAACCTTTTTTCGGATGATCCACAATTCGATCGAACTTCTTGACTTTAAACTTTTCTATCCTGTTATTTTAGTATGTATTGCATGATTCTATTTATCTTATGACACGCAAGCACGTTAAAGTTTAAATTAAATGCACGTTTAATCTTTATGAAACGTTTATAAATGTGCCAATTAAGATATTCTCTACAAGTTTTTGTGCATAAATTTTGCATGATGATTTAAATGACAAGTTTACTGATAAGGTTAATAAAAACCATTGTACTAACTTTATTTCTTCATTTTATTGGCCATGTAAAATGTCTAAAATCACAATGGTATCATTCTTATAAAAACATTTGTAATAAAACTAATGTTAAACTGTAGGTTTTTTATTTCAACAATGGCTTATTCTAAGATACATTCCTATGCAGAAAGTGTTTACTGTACTGACGTCTTTATCTATTGTACACTGCTTCCTCCCTTTCACTATACCCGCAATGGGATATTTCATCAAACGTTCTTACATCTTTACAAACATAATTGCTCATTGTAAAACTTCATCGCACTATTCACTTAATATCATATCATTACGTATGACTTTTTTGACGATGAAGATTTCACTATCGGGTTGAATATAATTAGTTGTCATACAGTCAAGTATATTTGTTGAAAGCATCGTTTCTCACATATTTTTTCAATTTACAAGCATAAAAATGATTATTTTGAAAAAAGGTAATGCGAACTCAAATTTTCTAATGATCTTTGCAATGGTAGTTCTACTTTTTGATTTGGACAAGGCGTGTGGATGTAAGTTAACTGATTTTTTGCAAATTTTCAAAAAAAAAAGATTCAGCTGTTTTTGACAATGGTATGCATGATGATTTTAATTATGAGTATTATTCATATTGTCCAAGTGGCTAACAATATTTTTATGCCTTAATGTAATATATATGCATATATTTTTTAGACGTTTATACAAAGATGACCACATAATCTAGTCGATTTTTTATTGAAAAAAAGTCTAACTAATTAGCACAATCTATTATTAGCTGTTTTTAAATGCAATTAACAACAAAAAAATATCGCCGTATTTGAATCAAGGATTGGGAGACTGAAGGAGATGATTGTGCAGATGGATTGGGTGGTGTTGATATTGATATTGATATTGATTTATTTTACGTGCTGCTTAGTTACAACATGGGCTGATCTGCAAAAACAACACGGCAGATTGAGTAGCTCAATTTAAACAAACATATTACAAGCACAAATTACAATCAGTAATTATGCTTGCCCGTGAGACATGGACAGGTCAAATTGAAAAATACATTCATTAACAAAGTATACATACAATTAACATGTAAACATAAAATAAGCATTACTACGTAATTGAATTAAATA
>JAQIWN010003325.1:0-13370 GCA_034699025.1 Entomobrya cf. arborea Gr-Col-00668
CACGTACATTTAGGTATGCCTAGCAAACACCAGTTGTTCACTAGGGAAAATATACTCTCGGCATGCGTTCTTCTTGTGAGTACAAGTACAATATTATACGTCTAAACCATATCATACATCATACGGCATGGGATTCTCTACTGCTCATTGAGTGTTCTGACGCAATCTCTTATAGAAAAAGACCAAAATCCTCTGCCACAGTCATTCCATCCACATTTGACTAGACACAGCACTGCCAAACGCGCACAACTCCACATTGTCTCAGACAAGTCCCCAAAAAACTCTGCCAATATACAGACTCTATATACATCTGTGTGATCTGTATAATACGAGAAAAAGTTCAATCTTTGCAAATCCTACACCTCCATCCACCATCCGGAAACCCGAAAACCTACTTCTCGGTGAGTCAGTGAAAGTTAGGTGCATTTTATATAACATTTATGGAGTTTGCTACTCAGCAAAAGTCTCTATTCAAATGATTTACTTGTGCTAAACGCACATAATAATATCATCATTAGCGGCACATTTTTCGCCTGTATACTATCCTTGGCGTGCAAAAAAGGGTTTAAATATTATACCAACAAACTGATACATCATTCCATTTTTATCACAGTTACCGTTTTCATCATCATTTCATCTATATTTTTTATCAAGACCGAGATAAATTACATACTTAAGGTTGAACTACTTGACTGTCAAATTATAAACATTAAAAATAGATTTTTTGCGACATTGCAACAATTTAAATATGCACTGATAACATATCAAATCACTGTTGCAATAACATGTGCGCAGTGCGCACAACAGAAAAAATTACTTTACAAAGTTCATTTACAAAGTGAGCATGTGGTACTAAAACCCAAATAGTTAAAATTAAAACTTGGAAATTCCCGTGAAAAATTAATATAGGATCATTGGTCGGGGCACAACTACCCTTCATTTTTTCCGTAGCCAGTTAAAGTGTGGTTGAGTTTTTATCCCGTACTTTCTGCATTCATTCATGTACGTTAAAAATCACCATTATTAAATTAAGTTCATAAGTCAAGCTCCTCAAATCAAGCCCCAATACAATCCTATAAAACTTTATTGTTAGTAAAGCATGGCAGAATAAAATATAGCTAACTTCACTTCAGAATTACAGCGGTACAACAGAGTTATGAGTAGCCAATGTCATTTTTTTGCAACTGCTGCACTTAAAGATAATAATTTGCAGTACGAGTTCATTGTGTTGTAAAAACCATCTCTGCTTAAGACAGTGACTGAACAAGCGTTGCAATTACTGCTTTTTGTTCTTAATTGCAAGGAGAAAGTCATGGTTAGCTAATCAGGAAAGAAATTTAACTCCTAACGTACACGGTCCATTTTTCATTATGATTTATACTAACTAAATTTATCATGGGAAAATCAATTTACTAACTGCTCTGTCGGCAAACAAAAGGTAAATTTTGTAATTTTTACATGTTTCGCAAAACCATACAGGAAAGTTAAGTTAGTGTGTTATAACCATGCACAGTATTTTTGCTTTTTATCAGACAAAAGGGAATCCAGGTTTAGAGTTAAGATATATTATTATATATAGCACATTTACCCATCAAACCAAGTTGAGGTACATTAAAATATTAGCCTTTTTATTTAAAAAAAAAAAGTGCATTCGAGTCTTGAAGGACCAGGGTTTCAAGCATCATACATCTGACATTTAGAGTCTTGTTGGTAGATCCTTCTTTTGCTAGTAAAATTTTTTACAAGTGGTTTGAAATTTGAAATTTTATTTGCGTAAATTGACTTGCGTGAATGTTAGAATACCTGCATAATTATTATTACAATAGGGTGATTGCTTCATTAAATTATTTTTAATTGGTTTATTAACTTCTAACTTCATGATGGGGTTGGCAATTATTATTATTCATTAAAAATATCAAATGCAAATGATTTATTGCAAGAAGTTAGCCTTGCAATTCGAATTCATGCATTCTGGTTGAAAAAAGCTGAGATTATTGTTAAAGTTATTTCATAATTCTTGTGGGTGATCGTGTAATCGACACTTGTAAACGAGTTTGTATTTCATACGTAAACTAGATGAAAACGACTAGATCTTCTCAGTGTTAAAATAAAAGATAAGCAGTGCGCACACACATTCAATCTTTTTTGGTGAGGGTGAAAAGTCTAGACAGGTTTTAATTGCGCATTTGTTTTAAAACTGAACAAACCCCATCGATACATTGTATTTATTTAGAAGAGCTACAAAATTCTAGCAAAAAAGTAAAGTTAAAATATTTTGGTTATCTTTAAATTTTCAGTCCATCATTTAAAATGCCAGAGAACGGAAGACATAACGGTTATACTATGCATAACGGAGAAACAAATGGACTTGCTGAAGCAAGTTTGGCGGAGGGGGAAACTTTCCTCTTTACATCGGAGTCTGTCGGCGAGGGCCATCCTGGTAAGTGAATGAAATTAAAGCAGACAAACTGTTTTCTTTAAAAATACAACTTCTACTTTTCAACCTTGCTTGGTATATTTCACTGTAAAGTTTCACTGAACTCTTTACCAAAATAGTCTTTAGCATACAATTCTGTCTTTTTCATAATGTATTTGTCTGACGAACAGCATAGAAATTTGTGTGTTTGAGTTCAACCAGACGCATTTCACGATCAGTGTACTTTCATTCTCTGTACAAATCTTATGGAGAATTGGGGGGTAATAAATACTTGACATTTTTTTCGAGTATATGTACACTCAGCACATGTTTTGAAAAGTGAGGAGGTTTCAAACTTAAGTCAATGGGATTAGAAAGCATGATACATATCACCATTTATCGTTAGTGGATAAAGCACGTTATTTCTTTGAGAAATCCTTCTTTACTTGTGTTGCTGTTCCATTGCAACTTTAATCACTCTGCAAAGTAGCTGAAACTTGCAAGTGCAAAATATTAATTTTTTGCTTAAAATTGCAATACCTAATCAGGTTACGACTTACGACTCTCTGGTGGTTAACTTATGGTATTGGCAATGGTTTGCTATGACATTTAAAAACCAACCCAACGAAATTGTTGCATGCTACATTATTTACGCATAAAAGCAGACCCACGAAGGGGCAAGGTAATACGATACAGTAGATTGTAATGTTATGAAAAATAAGTTACATAACTTTGATAACTTGATCTGCATTTTGATTTTTTCCAAAACAAAGTAGTTATTAGTCTATTTATTACGATGTAAAATACCATGATGAAAATAATGAGCATGAAAACATTAGGCAACATGAATCAGTTGTGGATCATAACAATTGGAAGATGCTGTTAGTTTAATAGAATTCTGCTCTGCGTAGTTTTTCGTTGAAATCACATATCGTACATTGATACAACACTCATTAGATGTTAGAAACTCTTCTATGTGAGACGTGAGGCTACTTTCGGTTTCTCCGTTGCATTAATCACACATGCAAGCATGCAGATACATTGAGCCGACACCTGTCGTTTATGCAATTAATGATTCGATTGCCGTTACCACAATAACATATTTTCGATTATTTGCATGACCATTTGAAAATACAGATGTCGAGACTTACAGCTAATATTTACTGAGGTTAATTGTTCGTCTAAAAACATGCGCGTCACAAGCCACAACGTGTCATGTCGTTGAGAAATTCAGCCTTATTGTTTAGATATGACTATATGACATCAATCATAATTCGAATAGTCTGTTTTGTCCGATATTTTTTATAATGAATTAGCGAATTATAAATTCAACGAATCGAACCTACATTTGGATGTATACAACAATTTAAAGTAAAATCGACACACTGCATTGTTCCTATTGTAAATGTACACTCACTTTTACTGCAAGTGAAACAAGGAAAGTTAATATTTAACAATTTAACTATGTAATAAATCATCATCCATTTGTACCGTTGACACTCCTTAAAAGGTGACATTCCGATGTAGTCATTGAACTCTTCATTTATTTAAGACACGTATACAGTGCAGTTTAGGGTTTTGTCAACGTGTCATATGTTGTCATGTTTCACACAATGTATACCTCGCAGTCAGAGGGTGAGAAAAAAGGTCTTGTCTAAATACTCCTTACGTTGCAGTGCACACACACGCACAGTAATTTTACTGCCGATTCACTGATTGCATGTGTAAGAGAGTGAAATGATAATAGGGAAAAGGTTTTAAGTTTAAGATCCGCGTTCACAACAAATTGAATGGAACTTGTTCTGTCTGTAAAAATCAATCAATGAAGTATGAAGTAGTTAAAATGATCGAATTTCATCCATTTAAGAATATTCATCCGTTTCATTTTGTAGTTACATAAAATACAGGTCAAAGGTTACTCTCGTAATTCTACGAGTGATATCTCTCTGATTCTATCGAGATAAAAAATAAATTTCTCTACTGTATGTAATGTACTACATTTTTGTGAAAGATAAGAGACAGCAAATGTTTGATTTTGGCCTATGACGAGTAAAGTTTTAACGCAAAACATTCGTGATCGTGATACAACTTTGCACGGTGTCTTCATTAATGATGATGACCACATTTTTTACTTGAGCTTTCGGGAAAGGCATCCAGAGCGCAGCTCGTTTTAATGAGACGATGTGTAATTCCCATATATTTTGTATTGAAAATTTAAGTTCAAGGAGAAATATTGAAGTACACCACTTTACGTACAATATAAATAAATGCATGTTAGAAGTCTACTCCTCATGTTGACTGAGTAAGATGTGTTGCTTCCTCTTTGCTCTCGCAATCGCAATGAACGAAAAATATTCATATTATCATCACAACTTTTGGTTATCATCAGTCGCTTTTATTTTGGATCGCATTTTACGAATCCTGCATGGTTGAGTAATTTCGGTAAATCCTGCTTCGAAAACTGGTTTTAATGGCACGGCACACTGACTAGTTGAGTTGAGGTACTAAAGCAAGACCAGCGAACCATATTAAAGCAAAAGCAAAGCAACACGTTGCTCTGACGTGATAACCTTCACGTGGATTTCATATACGTTAAACCATTTTAAATCACAAAATTGTCTAACTTTCTCATCATTTGGCTCTCTACCATGTTCTAGAAAACTATGTTGTAAATTAATTGTACCTTTTTGCGGTAAAATTTTATCCAGATTGATTGCTCAAGTTAGATGAGTTTCCCGTACATATGATATGATAAACCACTTTTTAAAATCAGACTTCAAAACATTTATAGCTTAACTTCAATAACAAAACATAAATAGTGAAACAAGTAACCTACTAAAGTCGCTACGTATCAAAGTCTCAATTACTTTTACTTTTTTATGTACGTCTGTACTTGGCACGCATATGATGATGTAATCTAATGTAGTTCCAGTTTCACACTTGCAACATTGTATTATGGAAAGGAAAAATGGCACGGACTGATAACGACAGGAAGTGGATGTTAATGTGGGATTATATATTACATTGAAATCATTAAATTATATTAATTCCAGCCACATACAGATGGAGATATTCTTAGAACGTCATTACTTTAATGATTCAAAGTTGTCTAGCAAAGAAATAGCGTAACATAAAAGACCTCGCTCTCAGATTACTTTAAAGATGTGACTTAATGTCTTGTACAGTACGTGGTTTATTACTCTTCGAGAAATAAAAAAAATCAGCTTTTATTGCTGTGTAGAAAATAATGTAACTTGATAAGTTATTTGGAGTTCTTATGGAGAGAATTGCGATTTTGCAACAATTACATAAGATTAAAAAAATGTATAATAGTCTACTTCTACGGATGGCTGCTCTTCCAGCTTACTGAGTCATTTCATAAAAATATACATTCAAATTCGAACATAACATATTTTTGAACTAATCGGATTCTTTTGGGTCTTGTTCATTAAGAATAAATAAAATGAGGACACTACAAAAAAAAATGCAGATATTCATTATCGCCATTATTGAAATACCATTGACATGGCATGATTGACTTGCAGCATGTAGGTGGTTTCATTGCACTTGTTTCAACAGGGTTGTGGTAATATTGAATATTTGAATTTCTGGATACATAATACCAATCGATTTAGTAGATTCTATCGGGTATTAGTTGGGACATTTTGTTAGACTGGATATCTGATCTGTTCTGATATCCAAAGCTAGGTGATATGACGTTTAATACATTAAATTTAATTGAAAAAAAACTAATTGCCAAATTGCACATTAGTCTCTCGAAACTGTTATTTAAGCCCGCGTTATGCTACTGAAATAATTACCCTGAGATCTGAACAAAACCATGTAGGTATTTGCTTTTCTTGGAGTTTTCCAGAAAGCGAAACTAAGATTTTTTCCTGTAACCATTGCACGCACATGTAAATGACTAGTAATTACGTTGATTTTGTTGTTTTCCTTCCTTGATGGAAATTTAAAAAGTTATGCAATCGCTTAATATCTTCCTTCAAAATGCAATAAGAAATTCGAAGTCGAAATTGACGATATGAAATTGTTAGAGACACTATAATTCAAAACCATAGCCGTGAATTTCCTGCTTCTCTGTTCCATATTTGATATATTACACTTTGTGGGTCAAACATGATTTTACGGAAAGTTTTGCGCTAAAAAAATACGCAGTACAATATTTTAGATTATTCTTCAAATATCCAAGTAATAGGTGCGCGTGGTTCTCAAATCTATATAATTTACATGCATATCTTTTTACTTTACATTATCCTGTGTTGATGGCGTGACAGTGGCGGCAAGAACATCGATAAGATGGGAATGGTGCCGTGTTGGTGTTGATTTCTGCTGCAAATAAACGTAATATGATTGATAACTGATTTTCTATCATCAGTTTAGTAACATTATGTAAAGAACCAAAGAACATTTGAGAAAAATCCTTTTGATTATAGTTTTTTTCTGATGTTTCTCCAGAATTACGTAAATCATCCAATTCTTATGTATGACGGTCCGGTGTATTTTAAAAACATCTGTCTGTTTAGAATTGAAATGGTATAAAACATCACAACTGATGGATGACGTTGAGTATTATTCATCATCATCATCACAGGTCATGTAGATGTGATGATCAGTAGTGGGTACATAGATTACGTGGAATTATATTTCAATTTTTGCTCTTTTATTTTCATAACAAATCGACACACCACGACCACATCCTCCATATCTGACCTATGCTGGCACATCACTTCCCAGATTCAAGTCAATTATTGGTAAATAAAAAAGGTTAAATCGAGTCAAATGCATTCATATTTACATAAGAGTCAGCGCAGATAACCCCGAACTGTTAAATAAACGCGTCGCCGTCGCCACACATCTAACGGGTACATAGTCCACGGATAAAAGATACCATGAAGGAAGTTGATGTTTCCGACAATGTTTTAACATAAATATTATGCAATTTTTATGGTTTTTGTTCCATATTCTTCGAAAATGGGTTGAAAACTATAAATACTTGAAAAAGATGATAGTTTTACCCTAAAAAGGATTCATGCCTAACAAAAGTTAGTATTGGAATCGTGCATGTATTGTATTCATGAAACTTGATCCAGATATCCTGTGAAAAGGTCAGAGCGGAATATTACTAAGCAGGAAGGCGCCTGGCGGAGTAAGTGGCTGCTGGAAATTTTTTATGTAATTTGCTTTCTTGGATGTTACGGATTTCTGCAAAGATATACTCTCGTACGACGACAAGGGCAAAGTTATGTAATCATTTCACGTTTCGTAATTTCTCAAATTGCATAAGCAATACATTACTTTCCTTTTCTATTCATTAACTTTGTTATCAGAACTTTTAACTAAATTTGCAATTTTCAAGTGTTGATGGGATGAAATGCTGCGTTCATGTCGGCATGGTGTGAACTTTTTGTTCGATGTATGTCTAGTGGAATTTTTTAAAATTTGGTTGGAAGTTTTAAAAGTTCACAGGTATGAAATGATATCACAAAACATGGTAATGTTTTTGTCGCCAGGAGTTGTCTGTCGTCAATACGTCACATTTATCATCTAATTAAATAGATTAAGTAGTAAAACATTAATATAAAATATTAATCATGAGTCATGAGAGAGGAGTGGCTAATTTTGGTGTAGGTTATGAACGTATCCTAACGTTGATTTGTAAATCTTAAGCAAATACGTTACTATTTGAGCTTGATAACGATTAATGATGTGAAATAAATGTGTTTCTTTTTTCTATGCTTTTAGATAAAATGTGCGACCAGATTAGTGACGCCATTTTGGATGCTCATCTGAAACAAGATCCTAATGCTAAAGTTGCTTGTGGTAATTAAGAGTAAACTTAAAAATGAACCATGCCGTCTTCAGCCACGTGATCCCGCTCACTACTAATGTGTCTTTTCTAATCATCTATTTTACAGAAACTGTAACAAAGACTGGAATGGTCCTCCTATGCGGAGAAATTACATCCCAGGCGGTTGTTGACTACCAAAAAGTTGTTCGCGACACTATCAAGCACATTGGTTATGATGACTCGTCCAAAGGTTAGCTTTACAGCTCGACTTAATATTTAAAAAATGAAATGTCTTGTGAATAGGTGCCGACAGCGACGGGGGGTTTATGCTAAGTCATTGAAATACAAAGCTACAAATCTGCCTTAATTATTATGGATTATTTACCTAGTTGATTATTTTATATGCACGTATAAATGCTATATTTACCATGCAGTTCCAAGTTAAAAGTAAGTTTGCAATGCCAACATATCCATGCCATTTTGCTTTTTTACGATCAAAGAATGTGCACGTCTGACAATATTTTGGGGCAATCAGAATGATCAAATAAAAAATTATGCATTGCATTGCAAGATTGCAACAGTTAGCAAGTATGGAGAAAGATAAGCGAACTACAGTTAATAGTATAATAATTCTTTGCTTTCTACCAATTACATAATGTAATTTACATTACAAAGAGGAAGGTAGCTATTTAATTAAAATTGGGTATTTACTACATTTACAATAGTTTATAGTTATGCATCCTGCTAAAGTATTATTGGGACCATAAAATATTATCATTGGTGGTACGCTTTCTTTTATATTTTTTTTATGTTGAACTAATTTTTTTAAGTGCAAATTTGAAACACAGTTCTTGAATTGTCCATGTGTAATAGGATACGACTTTAAGACATGCAACTTGTTGGTTGCACTGGAAGAGCAGTCTCCCGAAATCGCAAATGGTGTACACTTGGGTCGAGATGACGCAGATGTTGGGGCGGGTGATCAGGTGGCTCATTAATTAACAGCTAAAAATAATTTCATTGAATTTTGTGTTTTTATTAAAATGGCATTCCAGCAACCGCGGCAGTGACAATGACAAATTGTCAATCAACTCGTGTGTCCTTCATACATGTTTAGTACTTCATACCTCTAAAAATTGAATTCAGGCGTCATTTTAAATTGTAGATACATACCTAAGACTGAAAAAACATTGTTTCTAAAGCATAACGTGTACAATAATTAATTATAAATTAGTTCCTTAAAACATTTTGTATTAATATTCTAGCAAAAAGAAATTAAGGCAGATTTGTAAATGATGATTGGGGAGAGTTGAGACTGAGTAATTTTGTAATTTAGCAGAATGAGTATTTGCTGAAAAAGGCTAACAATGAAATATGCTCGAATACAGGGTTTGACCACAAAACATGCAATATTTTAATGGCTGTGGAGCAACAAAG
Organism: Entomobrya cf. arborea Gr-Col-00668; assembly: GCA_034699025.1. Taxonomy (NCBI): domain Eukaryota; kingdom Metazoa; phylum Arthropoda; class Collembola; order Entomobryomorpha; family Entomobryidae; genus Entomobrya; species Entomobrya cf. arborea Gr-Col-00668. The sequence continues at coordinate 9,663 of JAQIWN010003325.1, forward strand.
CCCTGATATTGCGGCTGGAGTACATTTGGACAGAAATCCGGAGGACGTGGGAGCTGGGGATCAGGTCAGGGTCACTCGTGCCCATATAACAAGTTTTATATGTGTCCGCTGTAGTTTATTTTAACTCTCGGATTTGTTGTTTTGTACATATTTTGTTAAGCTTCTATATTATGTCAGTTTTTGTGTTACACATTTAGTTTTCTATACATTTTATTACGTGCACGTCTATTATTTTATCAGTGCACCTATTTACAACTTTTAAGTTTTTGTACATTATGTCTTTTATGTACACATACGTGTAGTTAGAACTATGTCAACATCTAATCTTTTATTGTTTTCGTCACCCATTCATTCCAACGCATCAATACACTTTGGTTGCTGGTTGCTGTAAAAAATTATGCATGTAAACGTTATTCAACTTTTCAATTTTAATTAATAATTTGACAGGGACTTATGTTTGGCTATGCTACTGACGAAACTGAGGAATTCATGCCATTGACAGTTGTGTTGGCTCACAAGCTCAATGCTCGTTTATCAGAGTTGCGACGAAATGGCACATTCTGGTGGGCTCGCCCTGACACCAAGACTCAGGTATATTCAGAATTAAAATAAGCATTTTTTTGTTTTATAGATACATTCAAGTTTGGTTTTATAATTGTAACAATTGTAAATTCGATAGGTCACTTGCGAATACTATTTGGACCAGGGAGCATGTGTGCCAATTCGCGTGCACTCCGTTGTTGTCAGCACACAACATTCAGAAAAAATTCCATTGGAACAACTTCGTGAAGAAGTTACGACACAGGTTATTAAAGAAGTGATTCCTGCCAAATACTTGGACGATTCCACCGTTTATCACATTAATCCATGTGGCAATTTCATCATCGGAGGACCCATGGTAAGCATACTAATTTTTCAACTTAAAAAACACCTTTTTAAAATCTGTAGTCATGGTAAATAATTAACTGTTATTTCATTAGGGTGATGCTGGGTTAACCGGACGTAAAATTATTGTGGATACTTATGGTGGATGGGGTGCTCATGGAGGTGGTGCTTTCTCTGGAAAAGATTTTACCAAAGTGGATAGATCTGCTGCGTATGCTGCTCGTTGGGTCGCCAAGTCTTTAGTCGCTGCTGGAATCTGCCGTCGCTGCTTGGTTCAAGTCTCATACGCCATTGGTGTTGCCAAGCCCCTGTCTATCACTGTCATGGATTACGGTACTTCCAATCGTACCCAGAAGGAGCTTTTGGAAATTGTTAACAAGAATTTCGACCTGCGCCCTGGCAAAATTGTTTTGTAAGTTAAACGAGAATCGCTCACACTAATGAGTCCAATTGAAAAAAAAAATAATTGAAACATTTTTAATGATAACATTGTCTTTCTTGTGTACTTGCAGAGACCTGGAACTCCGCAAGCCAATCTATCAGCAAACTAGTACTTATGGCCATTTCGGACGGAACATTTTCCCCTGGGAGCAAGCCAAGGACCTTGTCCTTTGATTTTCGTACTTGATAATTTCTCAAGCATTACTGGTTGCGGTCGCGGCTGCTAGAAATATATCTATTGCAGCAATACATACCAAAAGCTAACAGTAATAAAGTAATTCTTTTAAATTGTTGTTTACGTACATAAATTTATGATCCTTTACGGTATATGAAATAGGACTCTACTAAATACCACGCTGGTATTACTTATAAATGATTAAGAGTGCTGAATAATTTGTAGCGGTAGATTTTTATTATCATTGGTTAATGACGATATGTATAATGATAGGTGATTTAGATATCCTCTCTGTTATTTAGGCCAGACATTTTCTTATTGTAACGCATATATAGAGAAAACGGTTAATATTTCTAAATAGTTTTTAATTTTTTGCTTTTTGCTTTCTGGAAATCGTTCCAAACGAAACAATTGTTAAGTGCGTATTACATAATTGAATATTATATAGATTGTAGAAGGATGAGGATACTTTTACTACTTCCATGTTTTCGTCTCTAAATACCTATATATGTATGAGGTTTAAAAATATGCACTACTAAATATACAAAAAAATAAAAATAAAATACATCAATATTATGTATACTTACTTTTCTTACAAGGGATAATGGTGACTATGCACAAAATCCAAACTACGAAATTATACACTTGATAAACCATCAAATCTGTTGATATGATATGAAAAGTGAAAATGAAATATGTGCAGGTAATTTAAGTAGGTCCCCACCAATCTTTTAAACATCATTGATTACATCATAATTTTGTCGGTATTGTTTTGGTTTTACTTGAGACTATTTGTTTAATTAAATGAATTTAAGACATGTTTTAGTACGAAAAATTTCTTTATGTTTATTCATGTGTCCTTGGTTAAGAAAAAATCATAAAAATGTTAAATGGAGTTAGGTTAAAGTTTGCATGTTTAAAAAATTAGATCTGTGTTGATCATGTTTATGGTTTGACGTATGGTAGTTTAAGTCAGTAAAATTTTACGAGATAAATTACACGTAAGTTAGAACAAAGTACGAAGTGATCAGCTTAAAATCAGAAAATTGACATGTGTGTAACTCTATTACATGATGATGCTCTGTTCTACACTTGATAGCAGATGTGTATTAAAACAATATCCGGAAATAAGAAAACAACTATCTGTACAAATTTAATGAACGGAGAAACAAATAAATAAATTTAATCTTTGTTTTGGTAATGAAATATAAATGAATTGAAAAATGATTTTAATAAGAAACCATACAGATGAGATTGTCAAATCCCAATTATGAATTTTGATTTTGTCAAGGACAGTAAATCTTTTATAAAATATCTTTAATTGTTGGCTTTGCATCATAGTTATTTCACACAAAAACACCAATTCATTCGAGAAGTCTCCAACGGGGAAACCAAAATGATTTTGAATAAAATAACAGATATGAAGTTATTTATATTACTTAAAAAGAAATTCAAGAAAATCAAAACGTCTAAACCTTAATTGAACTGTTTACGAATACAAAATTACAACGACTGACTCAGTCGGCAGAAACTTAAATTGGCTTAATTTTGAAATGCAGACCAATAAGAGAAAACACTAAGCATTTCAAGTCTTGAACAAGGTAATAGAAACAGCGAAGTCCTTCAGGATCCTTCGAATTATTGACATCGACCAAGGATCCGATTTTGGAGGTAGTGAATGAGATATGCTCCTCCCCGTTCACTATTTCAAGTTCCTGTCGTCCGACACGATCTGGTACTGGCCACGCATTGTCATCTTCCTATAAACCATTAAAGAATATTTAAGAGAATTACTCAACTGAATTTTTACACACGCAACGTCAAGTTTTACATAAATTGTATTCCTAATAACCTTCATAATTTCTGAGTCTTCAACAATTCGCCTCAATTCATTAATCACAGCCTGTGAAACGTACACTTCTTTCCGGATCATGGTGTCATTTTTGTAATTGGAGTTGTTTGCATAACGAAGTTTGCCATCAGGACGAAATTCAAACTCAAGAAACTCATGTCCAAACTTCCCCTTGTGTCCCACGTAGTACCTCAAATAAAAATCTCTCGATGATGATGACATGGTGACTTGGCCAGTACTGAAAACAACAAATTACAAAAAAAAATGTTAAACCAATATTATTTTCAACTAATATATTCCAGTTTTTTAACAATTTAGTAATGAACAAATTAAATCATAAATAAAACAATTCTTC
>JAQIWN010003326.1:0-13369 GCA_034699025.1 Entomobrya cf. arborea Gr-Col-00668
GTAATGATGATTGGTCTTTGAGTCTTAGATTTATTTGAGTTGACTGGTATGGAGTTCAAAGAAAGGTTATCATCAGCATCATCAGCAGTAAAAAAATATATGCACAGCTTCACGTATGTTTTCTGGTGGAATCATGAATTGATCTTCGACAGAATCAGAAAAAGACCTTGTACTTTCTATAAACATCGTTTCATTTCATATATAACGGAACATTTGCATATATTTTACTAACTTCATGCATGTATTCATAATCAGTCAGGGATCATAGTTCACGAATCAATGTACACGCGGTATATGTGTTCCTGCCATTTTGCATCATCATCACATCGGTACATTCGTAATGGCTTAAAAAAGTACGATACACAAGAAGCTATGTCACAGAAGATTTTTAGTTTTAAATGTCTAACCCTTTTTTTCTCCAAACTTAAGACTCTATATTGTAAAAAAATGATTCAATACATAAATCCTAATTCAATTACTGAACTGTACATAAATCGTCAACAATATATCTTTCTTTAATTTAATAACACTTGAGGAAATATTGTGTGACTACTAGATGGAAAGATATTTGTCTACTTGCATCTTCATGTGTCGTCGACTACTCCATACTGGTTGGTGGTGGTGGTGGGACATTGCGTATTAATACTCCATTATAATAACAGGAGTAAATAGTAATATTAAGCGTGTGTGTGTGGGGTGTTTGGTGCTATGTTGGCTTAAGTTGATGACTTGACTACTCAATGTAAAATCCCATGCATAATACTGCACGACAGGCCAAGACGGGAATGGGATGATGACGACGATGACAAGGGCAGATTGATGACGATGGTGATATGGTGATGCCCTTCTCATTCATATGACAAGACAAACATTCCTCTTGTAAAGTGAACAAGAAAAACACTCGGGAGTTGGTGAACTCATCACTAGAATGTTTCAAAAAATTCTCAACAAGTTAAGCAATCACATAACAAAAACTCAATCGTAACTCTTTTTTTTTTACTTTTGAAAATATTTATGTGTATGACTTGTTCACTGATGGTGGTAGTGGTGGCGTAAAGTACTGAACAGTAATGTTATTAGTTATGTACTGATTACTATTATTGCATACTGTGTTGGATCGCAGTATGTAGTAAAAATCCCCGCATTCTGTTTGTCATCATCATCCACCAAAAGAGTTTTGTTACTTTATTCAAAGAAACAACTTATGCTTATCTTAACTTTTCTTCTCCTCCCTATTTCACTCCTCCACCTTATTTCTGTCCTGAACAAAAATTCTCCCGTTTTGAATTGTTCTTTCAAGGAGTTGGTAACTCTGTATAAATATAAATGAAACGTGTTTTCATACTTTAACTGGTTGCGGGAGGAGGAGAGGAAATGTTTTCTTTAACTATTTACGTTTACAAAAAAATCGTTTATCAACATTTTGGATCACCGTTACATTGCTACAACACTACTTGTTATGTGTGCGTATCAAAAATGCATATCATTTTATATCATCATCCAACATCCCTTTTTCGCATTGACATGTGGAAAGGAAGATTAGATTAGCAAATGCGTTATTAATTTGTAAAGGACAATGCGGCATTTTTGTGTCATCATGGCAACTTGTCGGTCTGTCCGGATAAGAATATGCTGCTATAGAACAGAAATTGATTTGAAAATGGGTTTGGTTTGGAAGGGAGTTGTGTCATAATCAAAGTTGACTCTTGTTCTGTTTCATCACTTTTCTACATCTTACTTAACGAGTACTTATTATTATCATTGTTTATGCAGATGCAGTCATATGCTCAAGTGGTATTATTGAATGTCGGGGTGATGATGATAATGAAGTGTTATCACTTGTCTGTTAAAGTAGAATTATGTTTGTGTGTATTTGTGCGTGTACACATTTTGCTTGTTAACCAGAGAGTTCAAATGAATAAAAAAGTGCTGCTGTACTTATAATCGACATTGAAAACACTTTGTAAGTTCACTCCCCCACCACCAAAACAGTCTCAAAGTTTAAATATGTATAAAAATAAATAAATTACAGAGCACTCCACTCCCTCCTGCTGTTTTCCCGTTTTTACATCCTCCTGAAACAGATATAAGCATTTATTGTATTTTATCTACTTATCCATAAGGCCCAAGAAGAGCATGCACAGAAACACATCCGTGTGTGTGTAAACTCTAATATAAGTCAATAACGTGCATTATAATCATAAACTCGTACAATGAAGCGTCCTTTTTGCTCTGCCTTCTTTTTTATATTTGATCCGCTTAGCAGGCTTTAAGATAAAGATAAGATTTAAGATGTTTTCGTATAATCCATGTATGTATGTATAAATATGTAATATTAACAAGTAAGATGGCTTTGAGAACATAACCATTTGTCTCTTCTCTCCTGCTAAATGATACAAACCGCTGTTAACCTTATTGTTAGTCCCAATCTCCTTCATTTAATGTGTATGGGCATGTGTGTACTATGGACATGTGAATGATGATTATGATGATGATACTACACTATTCATCATGTCATATCATGTTTTTTAAGACTTAGCACACTTTTTTTCATACGGAGAATATTCCTCCTCCTGCGATCCTGCTAGGCTAAATCTTTTAAAGAAAAGATGCACCAAGCAGGGCTATCATCTTTTTGGCGTTTTTTGTTGACATGACACACAATGTTGGGAACGCTTTTTTATTTATAACAACTTGTACGCTGCTGGTTTGCCATATTGTAATGAAAAGCTAATAAGCAGACCAACAAGTAAACTAACAGAGCATATTATGTACTTGCCTTGTTGTCTTTGATTACTGGGTGGTTCCCATTTTTTTCATAAAGCATCTTGATATACGCAATAAAAGATTTTATTTATAATTTTTACTAGAATATAGTAAACTTATTACTTCACTGATTAAATATTCATCTTCGAATGATGATTATGATGATGGCCAGTTTCTTTTAAAAAAAAGTTAAACATCTGCAAACATACAAAGTTATTCAATGGCCGTCCAAAATGTAAGCCATTCTTAGAGATTAAGAGAGACTTTTTTTCAAAAAAGAATTGCTTGCTCCCCTTTTAAAATTTTATGTTATGGTGGAGTTGAAGCTAGTGGAATGCATATTTGGGCAATCAGGAAATATCTTGTTGGCGCCTCTATGTATTACACACACATAGTTACACACTACATTGTCTTTTTTCAAATGGACAACGAATCATTTTGATTGTATCGTCATCATCACAAGCAGATTATTAAAAAAGGCAGGAGTTAACGGGTAAACACACAGGGATAAGTTCTGAATATGTCCTAGACACTGACGATGAGTGTGAGATTCGTTTTACGAAATGCACATTATGACAACAGCAAAAAACCCGAGATTTGTGCAGGATTATTGCATTCATAAGTCAAGTGGCGTTGTTGTGTGGTGGTGGACTTGAGTCTCATAAATTTTCTTTCACGTCAAGTGATAAAAATATGTACATATCTCTTTTTTTAAACCTTTTTATTTTGGTGAGCTTATATCCAACACGTCTTTTTATAACTTGCAAACTGTTGACGCATCGTTTAAAAGCTTTATTTTCATCATCATCATCAGCAGCAGCAGCAGAGTTTTAAATGAATAGACTGGGAAAGGAACAGCTCCACGTTGTGAGCTAGTCTCTAAAGTGCGTGTCATATTGATAACGATGAAAATGGAAAATATGACATTTTAATTCATAGAAATGTTTCACATCATTGCATATCTTGTTGTTGAAGTCTAATGTGCGTTTTTGTGGGTGATAAAAAGAAACAAAACAAGAGGAGAACAGAGTGGAGGGTAGATGGAGAAGATGTTCAAAAAAAAGTTTTTAGTGAGTCAGTTAGAGTGATGGATATTAAATGTATATTTGTTATATTTGTGTGTGGGTACGCATCAACCATGTTTATTTCAATGTTTCAACATGAATGCATTTACAATTTACACACATTTCAAGCGGGCGGAATGCAAGTAGCAAGGCTGGTAGACAAGATAATAGCATGATATCTTGTGGAATGGAGGGTAATGATCTTCGTAAAAGGAATGCATACTGGATAGATGCGTAGTAGTAAATGTTGGTCTGTCAGGTTGTCTCGTCTCTTTTCGATTCTCTGTATATCGTCGTGACTCTGTATGTTGCAGTTAAGTACGAGCAACAAAAAGAAACTGATCACCGAACCTAATATTTTGTAATGTTGACGATGATGACGATTTGAAACTGGCTATATGGTGATATCGTGCATAATATGGCTTTCTTTAAAAAGTTGTGTAGGTACACATACCGTTGGCACTTGCACGTTTTTGAGTTGAAGTTTTTTTTTTGCTATTGGCATTTCATTAATAGGATATATCAGCAACACTGCTACTGCAATTCTGTAAACTGTAATTTTGTTAAATCTTGCCGTTTTGAAAATGTGTATGTGATGTTGTATCAACCTATTCATTTTTGTGGCTTTTTGTGTAAATAAAATTACATGATCAAATAATCGTCCTGCTACATGATCATCATGATCAGGTTCAAAAAATTGTAAAGTGAATATGCGTTTGGACTAGTAGGCATTCGTTCAAAATGTTTGTGCGTAAAACAAATTGATGATGATTCTCGAAAGTGACACGACTTTCATCTGTAATCTCGCTTTAATTTTTTTTCTTCTTCGTGTTACTCCTGCAAAATCAAGTATTTTCACAGACTACGCACACAGAAAACTAGTTGTATTCAAAAAGAAGAAAAGTTGCATTGATCCGCAACAAACAAAAACACTGACATTTTTGAAATACTGGCAAAGATTCAACATTGAAAGCAATGGCAATGTAATTATGAGAGAAGGGGCTTCTTCTCTTCTTGAATGTTTTTTTCTTGTTTCCAGCGAAAGAAAAGTGATCCTCTTAAAAATGTAAAGCAAAAGCGTTCAAGATAATGTGTTTTTGTAAACTATTTATCTTACCGTAATAGTATCAACTCATTTTTAATAGACCTAAAATTATCTTGAGCAGTGTGAGAGAGTAAAAACAAAATGCGTGTATTTTTCACCCAGAAAATTGGTTGTATAAAAAAATGTGTACAAAAATACTATGTTTTGCTATCAGATAATCTAAAATCAGCTTTTCACGATAAATTGTACTCAATTATTTATGATCATTTTGTATTTAAAAGGTTTATGTTATAAAGTTTGTAATAAATGGCAAAAGTTAATTTTTGGCGTTTGAAAGAGATCGTTGATCTAGTGAGAATTTCACACGGGAAACACTCTGTATGAACGATAAAATATTAATGATAGGCTTGTGTACAAAGTATAGTTGTAGTAATGACACACACAAAGAGCATATAAGGCAGAGCTGTAAGCTACAAAATGTGTGTCAGTTTTATTACCTTTTATCAGCTTACTACTTACTTCTTCATCAAACATTTTCTCTATACAAATATTTGATAAACTTTTGCTCGCTTGTTTTTGATAAAATTATAAATAATTTTACGCACTTTCCTAAAAATAGTGAAAGATGTGTCTCAAACTGACAATTGCGCTGATCGAGCATTCATGGTGTATTCATAATTTTGGTAAAAGTGTTGTGGGCAGCTTATGATTTTTCTTTACGTCACGTGGCATTCTTGTTGATATAAAATTGATACGTGTAGCATGTAACAGTAATGTTGAAGCTAGGCGCAAGAAGAAAAACGTGTACACATTTAAAAGAAGAAAAAAAGTTATTACTTGCAAAGTAATGGAGTTCACTATTTTAGGAGCCATTATGAGAATCAGTGATGCGTAAGATTAACGTTTAATATGCTGTGGATGAAAAATCATAAGTACACCTACGCGATATGAGTTATAAATACTTCATCTTTATCGTCACACTGTTGCCTAGTTGTAGAACTGAGAACTTCAAATAAAAATAGTGGTTTCCAGTTTACTTGAAAAGGGTTGACTAGGAAGCGTACGTACAAATAGTTCTGTTATTATTAAGGGACTGCATAATATGCTCTCCGAGTAATTTATGATAATATTCGAAAAGAATACGCCCAAAAGCATTTACAAATATTATCCAAAGTTAATTTAAAAAAGAAGAATTCCATTTATAAATATGATTTACTAAATCACTGCAGTCATTCAATTCCTTTAAAGCCGAAATAGGCTGTCTTCAGTGAGCAGTTTGGAAATTTAATGTTTCTTTTGAAAACACTAAACCATGAGTAGTTAGTTCCCTGTTGATTAGATTCTCTCTTATGGATTCCTCCATTTTTCATTTTCACTCTTGGTTTTTACGACCATTCACAGATTTATCCTTTTGTTCACACGGATGCTATTTTTTACCCCTCTCGTTTTGTTTCTGATCTCATCATCAGTTAGCGTCTGACTTTAGAAATTCTAAACGCGTACCTTATGATCTCAAGAAGGGAGGAGGAGTATACGACGATCAGTTCTCACACTGATAAACATTGAATTATGAAGCCAAGAAAAAAATGGAATTATTATTGTTCTTATATGGACTCTTTTAATAGTCCCTTCTCTCTTTCTCTCTGTCCTTACAATCTAGTATTTGTATTATTATCAGATTATCATATATTTTTTAATATATATCAACAACGACGACTGTTTTATAACTTTAAACAGTAACATTTAAAAAAGAACTATTACCATTGTACATATTTATATTTTATATAAATACAAAACCAAAGGTACATTTTTGTACGTGCACATGCTTAGAATATAATGGCTTTTCCTTCCACAAAGGAATGATGGATGACAATTGAAGTGAAACCAATTATTACAGTATTGCAACTAAGCACGAACAAAGCTATGACTGAAAGAATATTTATTTACTGTGAATCTAGCATAAAATTATCCCTTTTCACTTCTCATCTGCTTTATTTACATTCCCAAGAAAATACCCCAAAAAAATCAATATCCCAGAACACATAAAACAAAGATCATTTACATACATGATGAATGAGTTACACACAAAATACACTGTTACTACCTTGTATCTTGCGTGTAAAAAATTCCTCACATTAAAGACTACATCTAAATAGAAATGTTTGGTAGAAAAAAAATCGTAAGTAGAGAAGAATTAATTGTATGAAAACAGCTTAGAATGTCGTTTAAAATAAACGATCTGTGTAAAAAGCCTTAAAATAGAATCCTTTTGTCTATCATTCAAACACTAATACAAATTTAATAGCCTCTATGTGTGCAATGTGCATATTAAACAATCCATGTCGTGTAATAAATGCTTGCAAGTCACACTATTACTTTACCTTTACCACCATCAAAATGATCAATATCATATCGTTTTAGACATCTTCTCTCGCAGTCACCACCGTGAAGGCAAGGAAATGTTGGTATTTCTTGGTATGCGCTTATTTTCGGATTTTTATATTATGCATCCTGTTTGACAGTGAATCATGTGGGGCACTACTTTATTACATTCCAAACGTTTGTCTGTAAAATAAGCACAAAATTTTGTTTCTTGTTTTTTTTCTCCTAAAATATCCTTCAACTTTTTGTCTTCCTTCCTATTCAAGTGTTTCACCCATTTAACCCCCTGCCTAAATGAAAAACTGCACATTTCACTTTTATTCCTAATATAGGCAAAGAAAGAATTGGCTTTTTACAAGAATGAAACACTTTTTTTTAGGATTACACAGGTACACCGACTTCTTAGCTCTCAGAAGCGCGTGTACATACATAATGCATACAAAAAACATCCATTTTTTTGTGGCAGCCAGTGTTGAATTGAGCATTGTTTTCTTTTAACTGACTGCTTCTGCTGTTATAGTACTGCTGCTTGAATTACTGAAAAGTAAAACTGAATAAAAAGTTCCTTACTGGCTTTTCTTAGATGTTACCGAGATTTTCTAGGATGCACGCATTGTATGTTACTGATGCATTACATGAAAGTAAAATATATGGCTAGTTTTTTGTCTTCCCTTTTCCATTCATAATCACCATATATTTTACCACCCTATTCTCTAGCCAGTAATTCACATGATCATTCTTCCCTTCTCTGTGTTATATGCATGTATGTGTGTGGGGCGGCCTCCAAGACTTTTTCGTGTTGGTCGTGAGTTACATCCCGAAAACTGATTTTCTTCATAATCCGATTGTTCAGTAGTAGTTTGCTGCAGCTTCTGTAAATCTCCCTCACATTCTTTATATGAAATCAACTATAAGTATACCTGACTTGGTGAGAGATGCATTTTTATAAGAGATTGTAGACGTTTATAATAGGATATTAATATTATATTTCGTTTAGTAAGTAGTGATTTAGAAAACAGAAGGAGAGGAAAAGGAAAGGGTAAGGAACAAAAACGCTTGTTTTAGTTCACTTCACCAATACGCAATTCATCGTTTCGTTTCAGAAACACATCCCTCTCACCCCACGTGCAAGAGAGTTGAGTAGCTATATCATTGTAAATCGCATTTATTGTATGTATGAATGAATGAAGGATTTATAAGGATTTGTTACAAGCGTCTATTTAAATATGCTAACAACGAATCGCAATACTAGATGGTTTTCTTACACCTACAGACATTTGAAGAAAACACACGTACGCCCAGAACCGTTAGACGCCTCACATTTTAACAGTCAGCCAGGCAGAGCAGCCCTCGTTGAATTATATTTCCATTTTCCATTACGTAAATGATGAAGTTGTTTAGCTACAAGCACTTAATCTTCTTTTTAAATGTCAAATGCAGACAGAGAGGTTATAAGTTAATTATAGTTAATTGCGTACCATTTGAAGTGGTAAGTAGAGTAAGTATTTGTATAGGTATTTCATTCAAGAAAAAAAAATGATTTATTGGTTTTCAGTGAATTAACAAAACTACTGGTCTCTCTTGTGAATTGGCATGTATGAAGTAAAAGTAATAGAATGTCCTTATTCGAAAAAAGAAATTCATTACATTACAATGCGGAAAATTCAGAGAAGGACAGGCAAGCATATTTCTTGTGGCTGGCTGAAGTTCACAAATAAATAAAGTTGGGATTAGTCTCCATAAAATGCATTGGAGGTGCGTACACATTTTGTATAAACCACACTGAATAAATGAAAAAATATAAACTTTGAAATGCCCCCACCCACCTCTGTCTCACAGTGCTGGTCAAAAAATTGAATGGATTTCAGTTGTGAGACAGTTGTTTAATTTTTCAACTTCTTCAGATCCATCATCTTACAAGCCTGTTTATATATTTTCAAGGAGTGGTGAACAATTGTACGGTAGTCATCATCATCATCATTTCTATGACTATTACTATTACTCTACTCCCACAACTAACCACAATGAACTTCTTTTACAACAAGTCTTACAAAAGACATAAGTACAAAAAGTACAAACAAAAAAACGAACGTAATGTAATATCATGAATTGAAATCTAGAAAATCCAAAAACGTGACAGGCATAAAGTCATCCATTTAATTTCTATTTGAATAAGATCAACCATTAGTACACTCACTTGGCTGGAAGAATATATTTCATTGCAGTGCATTGCAACATTACCCTTTTTTTCTGCTTGATGCTTTCTTCTTCTTAACATACAAGGAAAACTTGGTGGCAATAAATAGGAGTATTGTTGTTGTACATTCATTATTTTCACAGAGTTTCCCTCACTGATACAACTTTTCATTCAATAATCCAAATCCAGTGTAAATCCCATTCCACTGCCTTGATGGTGAATGGTGGGGGTGGTAGGTGCTGCCTTTGGATGCGAGGCTGATAATGAGTTTCATACGCACACTACTGGTTCTTCTCCTGCTGGTTACTTAACTTTGGGTCTCTCTCTCTCTCTTTCTTGGTTTGCATTCATTCATGAATGGCAACAAAAGCGATACAAGTGTTTACTCTAAAAGTCTGGATGACTTTTGAGTTGACTTAATTTGTGAATGATGATCTTGTGTGTAGGCAAAGAAGCCATTCTACAGGGCTTTAAACTCATTTTTCACTAGAAAGAAAATAAATAATGAATTGAATATTCATTATTTATACTCATCAAAAGGTTGTTGTCATTTGGAGTACAAAACCAGGTGTCAGAAACTTAAGTGACTTGACACAACTGAACTAAATTATCTAGACCAAGGTTTTTATATTGTTGCATTCTGACAATCCTTTTGCAATTGAGTGCAGTATAATAATACCAAAAACTATAAACGGAGTATTTACTATGATCAATGATCATCATGATTCTCCGTGCTGTCTTATAGGTTCCAGATGAATGTATTGGTCAATTTCATTTTCAGCTTGTCAAATTAACTTCAATGTGTACCATTCATCATTTTTCTCAAAGGATTTTCGAAAGTTTAAGTGGTTATTTTTATAGGAGTATGTTCGTAAACGTTCACTCATTGAAGTACACACATGAGTTCAGTCTAGTAATGATGATAGAAAAAATAAAAATTGATAGTGTTGATTTTATGGCACCATATGCTGCAGATTGTAATTTGTTATTTACACTCATCAGCAAACGTTCAATTAGCACGAAACGCGAATCCCCCATCTTTAAAAAGTATACAATGTAAAGATATAATTATTAGAGAATTTTCCATTTGCAAATTACAAGGCCTACATTCTAAAAAAGTGATGTGATCCAGGTTTGCTTGGCAGATGAGTAAAGGCAGGGATGCATGAGTTTTATACATGTAATGAAACATCCCACATATCAACGCTTCCTTTCATTATTGAATTGGTTTCACATGTCAACAAAAATTAATCATAATAACGAATGGCCAACATTTATCCAAATTGTTATAATAGATGAAAAAAGTGTGGCAAACATCATCACAATTACAGCGATAGTCAATTATTCCTACATATTCTTCGCTCTAAAGTCTACACGAAGAAAACTTCCTTGACATGTGCAAATTTTTGCTTGTATGTTATGTTATGTTTGTTGGTGGTGACAACAATTTCTAGTTTTCTCCTTCATCCAACCAAAAGTATCATCATCACATCGCATCGCATCACAATCTCTCTCCCTCTCCCATTGTGCCAACGTTTCGTGTTGACATGGTTATATGACGTGTTTAATTTGCATGATCTGAGCATTTATTTGCATGACAACATGGTGAGAAAAGTGGCATCATATCAGAAGAGAATGAGCACTGAAGCAATTACATGCTCTTGAATTCTACTAACAATATAAATCCTTTAAGTCACGGTAAAGAATATTTATGCTGCAAAGAACCCTTTTACCTCGATATTTTCCATATTTCCATCAGGAAGATGCCAGGCAGGATGTATTATAACTAAAAGTACTAAAAAAGTACACAGAACGTAAAAGTGACAGGCTGCCCAGTGACAGATGTTTATTTTGTAAACGGCCATTTTTTTCGCAGACTAAAGCGATTTTGATACTCACATTCTAACTGATGATAAAGATAATGAATGCAGCTCATCCACTGACAATACCAACAAATTAATGTTGGACTGCGAGGAGTATGTATGCATCTTGTAGCTAATTTTCTAACAATGCCATGTCTCCTAGCTTTCATGTTCACAATTATTTATCATGTACCATTCAATATTTGAAGAGAATAATAGTTCAAACAAGAAAAAAACCAAAATACTGCATAAAAAAATATTGAATATGGTTTCACCACCATACACGCACACGGGACAGTAATTAGTTTGATGTACCTGTGCGCTACAAACACAGTGACTATAATGATCACGGCGGTGGTAATTCGGTGCTCATCTTTCTGAGAAATTGAAATGAAAATGAACACGCTTTGTTGCAACATACAGAAATACAGATATGGACACAAGAGCACATTAAAGAAGCTCCATTGTTGTAGCGATCCAATTATTTTTTTGTAGGAAGAAGACAACTTAGAAAAACAGTAGTTAATAAGTAGCAAGAGTAATTTCACGTAATGCATGTTATTTGCGACAACAAACTATGCATCATCAACATCATCTCTTTTTTTTACGCACGCACGTATTTATGCATGATTATGCGTGTGGGTGAAGATTGTCTTATCATAATCATGAATGATGGCGAGCGATGGTCATTACAGATATTTTATTTTTGGGTGAGGACAACAATCATTATAATACGCTCCTGGCATTTAACCAACTGACTACTTTTAGAATGATGCCTGATTTGATAGTTCTGATTTGAGTGCAAGTTGAATGATCACACAAGAGATGTTAAGATAAATATCAACTTTTTTGTATCATATCATAATATTATGATTTTCTTCTTCGTGTAATCTTCTTCAATATGAGTGGGTAGAAACAAGCATCTTAAGCATTTGGGTTTGGATTAGACACTCCTTTCCTCGCAGACTTATATTTTTTTCAGCTTCCTTTTTGCCTTTTATCTATCTTTCTCTTTTTCCTCTTGTTCTTGTTCCTCGTTCACTTATTTTGAACTCGTTCATTTATATTTGAAATCAGGATGTATTTGCTAATGGGCACAGCGGCTACAACCACATTTATTTACTACCTTTTTTCAACAATCAAACAATAATTTTATGATTGATGAGTCGCGAAAGTTGCAATATAGATATCTTTTTTTTTGGAAATTAAGAACGCTTTCGTACTCAGGACAATTATTGGTAGTAGTGTGGTGCTGCTGATACGCAATTTATGTCAGTGCAATTATTCGTAATGTTTGTGTGAATATGGTCATGAGTGCAATTTGGTAAACATGGGAGTATTGATTCCATAAATATATATATATGAGTCAAGCTTATCACTATCACATATCTCGCTAAATACAACATTCCATTTGCAACATTAATTTTTAGCAATTCTTAGGTTAATAAATAATAGCCTAAAAATCTAATCACTATGAAAGCTTTAGAACTACGTTTTTATTAATGCTTTCTGTGTGTGTGAAGAATTGGATAGAATTATGGAATATTGGTTTTTCTAGCTTCCAGAAACTCAAAATATTTGTAGAATACTGAATGAGGTACATAATTAAATAATGTTTGGCATATTACAAGCAAAACCCACAAAATTTGCCGGAAGCACACTCTTATTGACTGGTGCTCCTAATCATTCTGTCTGCAAACTAGTCGAAATCTGATCATAAAAATGGTTTATTGCTATGAACATTAAATGTATTTTAGAAAGAGATGGGATTACTCCCTGTCGCAAGGGATTCAATAGATCGAAACATTTTTAGCTTATGGGTTTCAATATTTATGGCACATAAATTTAAGGCTACTTTGCAAAAATACTCGGCTAAACTTTCGCTTGCAGCATCAGCACTTTTAAATCTATGCATATATCTACAGCTGTCAGGGTCCTTTCGATATCAAACACTTTTTTTTGCTTTCCGATCCTGATAATAAACAATTGAAAGGTGCGCAATTTTAATCCTTCGTTAAAAGATTTGAAAGAGTTCTAAAATATTATTTATAAG
>JAQIWN010003327.1:0-13368 GCA_034699025.1 Entomobrya cf. arborea Gr-Col-00668
TGCATGTTTCTCATTTTATTTGTTTTTGTATATTTTACAGATCAAATATTATTAAAAATGCCGACTTGATGCCTGCCGGTGGAATAGTGCCTAACAACCTCCATAACAAACTGAAACAAGAACGTGGACAATCCAACCAAGCGTCCGTTCCAGCTAAGTTGTCCCCGAAGTCCAGCAAAAGTGGCTCAGGTAGCAACGCAACGGTGTCTACCTCCACTCCTTCCACGTCTACGGTACCGACAAGTGTTCAGCAGTCTTCCCCTTCGTCCCGAAATCGTGTGATAATTACCGCGCCGCTCTCTCCTCCCACCACTCGCGCATCCCGCTCCAAAGATAATAAAAGTAGTAAAGCTGAATTACGAGGTTCCAGCTCCTCTACCACATCAAGTTTTTCGACCAAAACAAGAAGTAAAACAATAAAACAGTCAAACAGTCCAAAGGTTAAAAGTTCGCCTCAAGCTACTCCTTCGGTGGTAACCAAGAAGGAAGCGGTCCTTCCTCAACAAACACCTGCACCTGATCCACTTGCTCCATTTGAAGATAATCGCACCGCATCAGAAGTTAGAGAAAAGAGGAAAAAGAAAAAGAAGAAAGCGAAAAAGAGTAAAAGTAAAAAACAGGAACGTGTACCTCCCCCGCCTTCACCTCCAATTACCGTCGATTTCGTGTATTCTAAGGCAAAGCCAAGTAGTAGTAAAGCAGTTGAAGTCGATAATAAAGAAGATGTGGAGAAGAAAGAAACTTCGTCACTGGTGGATGAAGGAAAAGACAAAAAACTGCGGGCAGTTACTTTTAGTGACGAGCATTTCGACAGGCGACCCACTCTTCAGCTTGTAGTCCCTCCACAATCTCCAAAGAAAGAAGAGGCGACAGAAACAAAGGAAAACAATAATGCTTTAGATCGACAATCAACTAGCTCACCCCCAACACTACATGATCAAAATAGAATGCAATTAGACTCAACAACACTATCCCAACAATGTATAGATGATCAAGAGGATCATCATAATATAGAATGCATTCTCCCACATGACATCGATGAGGTGGATGAAGCTGAACTTATGGAGCAGTTGGCGGCAGATGTGCGTAGATTACCAACTATTGATGAAGAAGACACATCAGAAATTTTCGAAATTCTTCATGATAAAACTCAGGATGAGGAGACAGCTGATAAAGAAAACAATGAAAGTGAAGAGAAATGCGATACAGAGAGCACATTCTTTAGAGATAACGAAGAAGCGACATCCCTTCTAGATATTTTAGAAGACAATATTAGTGATGAAGAGGATACAGTTACAAAGGCAAACGAAAGCGAGATGATCATTGCCGAAGAAATAGCTAAAACTAGTAGTTCAGTTGAAGAAAAAGAAGAAGTAATGCCTAATGCTGAAGAACTTGACGACATGGCTGGTAAGGACGAGGGAGAAGGAACGCAAATTGAAAACTGTGTGGAAATGGTTACAGATGAACAATGCATTGCACCAAGTGCAGAGAAAGAGGAGGGCTCACTACTACCACCACCACCACCCATGACTGACATTTCTCTAGAAAAAGCAAAGGAAGAAGAGGGTGAAATTACAGATGAAAATGTTGACGAAATGATGGCAGGCCAGGAAGGCACCTCTCTTGATGCTCCTGTTACAGAGAAACAGGAGACAGTTCCCATTGTTGAAGCTCCTGAAGACAGGGATAGTGAGGAGGAGGGCGAAATTATAGAGGATAACGATGACGGACTGGTCAGTGACGAAGATTGTAACACAATAAGTTCTCCAGTTAGAGAGGTCGCAGCAAGTTCAACCATTGCTGAAACTGTTCAGGATTCTATTGCTGAAGAGGAGGGAGAAAGTGGACATCTAAATGTTAGCGACATAATTAGTGATGAGGAATTTACTAAAGAAAACTCCCCAACTCTAGAGAAAGAAGACTCATCCCCAATTATCGAAAATTTTGACACTAATGTCGCTGATGAGAATGGGGAAGAAGTTGAACCTGATGGGGACAATTTAGTATGTGATGAAGAAAACGCCTCCAGAAGTAGCCCAGTTAATGAAACTGTAGAATTAGCCCCAATTGTTGACATCCCTCAACAGAACACAGCTGACGAAGAGGACTTTGTTAAGCCAAAGGATGTAGTAGTGACCCCTGACGAAAAATGCATCACTGAAAGTATTCAAGTTGAAGAGGAGAATAAAGCATCCCCCTTTGTTGAAAATCTTGAAGGTAGCACTACTGAAAGTGAGCAGAAAAATATTTTGGAACGCAGTGAGGCGGAGTTGAATGAAAGCAATGATGACCCTGCAGCCAGTAGTCCAGTTGTTAAAAATATTGAGCAAAAAATATTCATAGGCGAAATGGCTGGAGAAGAGAACAGTGAAAGTGATGAAGAAGGAGAAATTATTGAACCAAATGATGGTGAATTAATTATCCCTAACGAGGAAGGCATTTCAGAAAGTATGCAAATTGGAGAAGAAAAAGTAGAATCGCCCGTTGTTGAAATTTTTGAAGGTGATACCACTGAAGACCAGAATGAGGAGCAATTACCTGAAATCAAAGAATGCACTGCTGCCGTTAGTCCAGCTCCAGTAGTTGAAATATCTACAGAAGAAAATATTGATACAGAGAATAGAGAAGAGGGAGAAATCATAACACCAAAGAATGACACACTGATCAGTGAGGAGAATTTAACTACAGCTAGTTCTCCAATAGTCTCCAAGGAGAAAGAAGAGATAATCCCCACCATGGAAATTCATCAAGATACAGTTAGTGATGAGGAGGGAGAAATAGTAGAGCCAAATGATGAAGAGTTGAAGATCCATGAAGAGGAAAGTCAAACAGATAACACACCTGTTACGGAGAAATTTGAAACGGCACCTATTTTTGAAAACCTTCATGACATCAGTGATGAAATGGAAGATGATGGGGAATTGATAATTGATGAGGATTGCTCAAGGGCTAGTACACCAGCTCAGGAAAACGAAGTAACTATGCCTGTTGCTGAAGCCCCTGAAGATTTAAAACAAGTTCCAGAGTCTAATGATGGCGAATCGGTCATGCAGGAAGTGAACAGCACTGAAGAAAAAGTAGCAGCTAATGAGCAAGCGCATACAGTTAACTGTAGTACAAATGAGGTACTATCCATTGATGAAAATGTTGAAGACAAGACTAGTCATGAGGAGGGAGAAATAATAGAGCCCAATGATAATGATAGCCCAAATTGCACTACACCCAGTACTTCAATCGTTGAAAAAGAAAGCGTATCTAACGGTTTTCCAGAAATTACTCAAAACGAAGATGTTTTACCACCTGAGGTTTATGATCTTGTACTGGAAGTAATGAACAACAAGTTCAAATATAAGTCTTTGGGCGATATGGATGATCTGGAATCAATTTCTTCTGAAAGTCTTGCTTCGGAGTCAGACGTTGAAAATTCTATTCAGCTTTGTATCCAGACACTGGACTCTGATGTGGAAGCTTTGAAAGATGAATCCACCCCTGCTAAAATACTGCCGTTAACACAAGAGGAGCCGGAAGAAAAAATCAGCACACTTACTCATTGTAACTCAGATTTGGCAGCACTGGAAAATGAATCCGAGTCTGCAAAAATACTGCCATTGTCGGAGCAGGATCAAGAAGATATAAATTCTGTTACCCAAGGTGTACAGTCCAGTAATTTGGATGCGGAACCAACGGAAAATGAATCGAATGCTGCTAAAATTCTGCAGTTGTCACAGCAGCAGGAAGAACATGATAGCGATTCAGATAACCACGATATCCAGGCTCTTGAATCTGATCTAGAAGCACTACAAAACGAGTCCATCTCTTCCAAATGCCCACCATTGTCGAAACAGCTTCAAGATACAAATGTTCCAGTTGAAAACTGTATTCATACAATCGAATCTGATGTAGAAGCCCAGAAAGATGAATCCACCTCTTCTGGAATTGTTTCAGAGTCAGAGGAGCTTCAAGAAACTGCTAACAGTCCAGTTCCAAACTGTGACCAGAGTTTTGAATCAGATGTGGACGTACTGAAGGATGAATCCAACTCTGCTGAAATTTCACCAGTGTCACAACAGCTTCAAGACGATGTAACCAATTCAGTTAACAACATACAGACAATTGAATCCAATTTAGAAGCAGTGGAAAATGAATCCGATTCTGCAGAAATATTTCAATTATCAGAGCAGGAACAAGAAGAAAAAAGCAGTGCAATTCCTCTGTGTAACTCAGATTTGGAACCGTTGGAAACTGATTCAAATTCGTCAAAAGTATTGCCACCACCAGAGCAGGAACAAGAAGAAGAAATCAATGCAATTGCCCAGTGTAGCTCAGATTTGGAAGCACTGGAAAATGAATCTGAGTGTGCAAAATTATTGCCATCATCAGAGCAGCAACCCGAAGAAAAAATCATTAGCTCTGACTTGGAAGCACTAGAAAATGAACCCAATTCTGCAAAAGTATTACTATCATCAGAGCAGAAACAAGAAGATGAAATCAGCACAATTACTCATTGTAGCTTAGATTTGGAAGCACTGGAAAATGAGTCCAATTCTGCAAAAACATTGCCAATCTCAGAGCAGGAACATGGAGATAAAATCACTGAAATTACTCATTGCAACCCAGATTTGGTAACACTGGAAAATGAATCCGAATCGTCAAAGGTATTGCCACCACCAGAGCAGGAACAAGAAGAAGAAATCAGTGCAATTACCCAGTGTAGCTCAGATTTGGAAGCACCGGAAAATGAATGCGGTTCTGCTAAAATATTGCCATCATTAGAACAGGTACAAGAAGAGAGTATCAATGCGGTTGATCAGGATATCCAACCTCGTAATTTAGACGCGGAAGCATTGGAAAATTCAATTCAGCTATGTATCCAGACTTTGGACTCTGATGTGGAAGCTTTAAAAGATGAACCTGCCCCTGCAAAAATATTGCCACTACCAGAGCAGGAACAAGAAGAAAAAGTCAGCACACTTACTCATTGTAACTCAGATTTGGAAGTACAGGATAATGAACCAGTCCCTGCAAAAATACTGCCAGTATTAGAGCAGGAAGAAAAAATCAGTGCAATTCCTCAGTGTAACTCACACATGGAAGAACTGGAAAATGGACCCACCCTTGCAAAAATATTGCGATTATCAGAGCAGGAACAAGAAGAAGATATCCGTTTTATTGCTCAGAGTATCCAGTCTCGTTTATATGTGGAAACATTGGAAAAGGATTCCAATTCTGCTAAAAAGCCGCAAGTGTCTATACAAAAATGCATCGAGAGCCTTAAATCAGACTTGGAATCTTTGAAAAAGTCACCCCGTTCAAAGGTGAGGAGGAGTGCTGGTTCCAAGAAAAGGAAAAATGTACCGGGTCTAGCCCCTAGCACAAGTGCTTCTCCACCTCCGCGACCCGTACAAGCAGTACCTCCCATATATCACGATGCTGGAAAACTCAAACCGACGAGCGTACAATTCATACTTCCAGAGAGAGTTCCTGCTGTATATTCCGCTGCTGAAACACCCGCCGTATCTTCAGAAGCGGTTGCAGCAACCGCACAGTCAACGAACAACCCGGTGGTGGCATATGATCCTTCGATTTTGTACCTTGTTGGTCCAGATGGGCAACAAGTTCTTGGGGGCAACTACCAACTTGTGTATGCAGCTGCGGCAGCTACAGCGGAGCGGGATGAAGGAGTCATGGATGGGCCTCCAAATAAGGTAAAAATAATTTTTGCTTTTAAATGGACTCTATACTATTGACTGATGTATTAGCATTATTAAATTAGCGAATTATTAATTCACAGGTCCGTCTTCTCTACGCTGAGGCCATAGGAGTTGGTAGTGACGCCCAGAATGGTAATGAACTTCAGTTTTACTACGCTTCAGCAACGCCTGACCAGCAAGTCCAGGCTATAGTGCCCTCTCAGCCATGCCATATCCAGTTGAGTAATCCTTGTAGAGTTACATATTCGCGTGAAAATGAAGAACCAACCAGAGAGGTGCTTCAGTACCGGGTACAGCAACAGCAAGCCACTGAGCAGCATTCTCAGTTTCAACACCAAAACCCTCAGCAGCAGGTGCTTAATTTAACAGTTAATAACAACCCAATGCGCTACTATCATTATCAAACTACGGTACAATCAGACAATTCGCAAAAGGCACCTGCTCAGCTACCTGTACCAAACCAGTCCAGTCATCAACATTCCACTTATCAAGACCTAGTTCAGTATCCTGGTACATATACCGCTCATGTTGGTAGCATAGGTAACCAAAGTGTGTATCCTACTAATGCCTCTCAATACGAATTGGAGCATAATTACAGAAGTCTTAAGAATGTCGAAAGAGATCGAAGCGATCGAAGGGCGGAAGAATTATTAAAGGGTCGACTTTCGTTTCCGGTGTCAACAGTGAAACAAGACGAAATTACGTACGCGCATGTACAGTCAAACGATCCTGAACGGTTCCGGTATATGAATAGCGTGAGGCAGGTCCAGCACATGTTTCCTGAAGGTGCTTTTAGCCATTGTTCAATGGCTGGTTTTGATGGGACTATGCCTAATAATCATAAACCAAATGGTACGATGCCAGGATACTCTCAAAGTGGTGTTACAGCCAATGGAGGGATGACCAGCTCATCGTCATCTACTGCAGGTAGTACAAATAAAAGCAGTGGTGTTGATAATTACAAAGTTGACGAGGTAAATAAATGGTTTGGTTTGAACTTACTCACAGACGTCAGCGAGAAGATGAAAGCGATTCAGGTACGTATTTATACATTTTTCCATCCAGCATTCAATTCTCCATTTTATGCAATTCGAAGTATTCAGTTGGCATAAAATAATCATAATATATCTATGTACGTACTTACAGTATGAGACGTTGTGCACGGAACGTGCTGCAGCGGCGATTGCTGCAGTGGGGGAACTGGCTAGATTACGTCGCCTGGAGAATCACCAAGGTGGCAGTTCACAACAACAGGTCCCTCAGCAACCACAACAGCGTCCCGAACAACAAGCACCCCCGGTTACCTACCAGACAAACAGCTATAGCATGATGGGCCATCAACAGCTACAACAACAGGTTCTGCAGCAACCTCGACCCGAACAACAAGCTCCTCCGGTTACCTACCAGACAAACAGCTATAGCATGATGGGCCATCAACAGCTACAGCAACAACAACAACCTCGGATTCAAATGACTTATGCCCCTCCCCCACCCACAAGTCAAACGATGAATACGCAATACCCGTCCCATTTTCAGAATCCTCCCTCGCAACCTTTAAATACTTCTCAAAATCCATCGCAAAATCTTCCGGTTTATCGACAAGTTTATCACCAGAATCCACCACAGATTATTCATCCTCCAACAAATGATGGGGCAATGGGGAACAATCCTGGCGACCAACAGGCTGGAATCCGAAGAGGCCCTAGGAAATATTATTTGTCAAGATCAGCCCAGTATCAAGACTGACCACTATCAGTTTAGACGCCAATAGTTAATTACTTCTCAACTCAAGTTGAGACAAAACAAACAGCCTTTCTATATTATGTATATTGAATTGTTATGAAAATGTACAGTCTGTGCAAAAATATCTCTTATTTTGTAAGTTTTTGTTAGCTTTTACGTTCGATAGCTGAACTCCGACCGATTGAAGTATATCTATAAAACTGTAACACACAAGAATTCGCAAGGAAAGGGATTTTTTTACACAGGCTTAGGTAGCGAAAATAAGATGAACATGATGAATGGATGATAAGTCCTGAAGTCACTTTGTCTTGGTTTTCTTTTTATGAAATTATGATTAGAATAGAAATAGACAAAAAAATGTGTAACGAAGGAACGATAAATATAAATGTTATAGTTAGATTTATTTTCTAGATTTTTGTTGTGTAGATAGAATATATTGTTAATCATCATCATTTGACATGTTTAAGGCTATTAAACTTGATTTTCACTTTGCATAGTCACTTTGTCATCATCAATATCATTATCATCGCAAAAGAAAATTTGTCATTTCATTGTGTTGGCGGGACTCTCATATGGGATACGGTGATAATTTAAAAAGAATAGCGTAATAATTCATAATCATAATAAAACTAACCATACCAATAAGTAAACTAATTGTAAGATAAGTTACATAACAGTAGGAGCAGAGCACTGGGCATCATAGCTCCATGGTTAGACTTAAATACAAACAGATACAAACCATACCACATTTATGTGAAGCAAACAAATATACAATAGTGGTAATATTACTACGACAGATAAAAATGTTGGGAGACCTTGCATCGCATCCATGCAGTAGTAGTAGTACCTTGGCAAAGACACGCTGATATCGAGAATGTATAAACATTGTATCATTAACATATTTCATTATTGCCTGTCCATAAAAAGTAAATCAACTTAAATAATCAGTAGTTTTCCCTAACAATAAAGAGTGTTATCATTATCATCGTCGTCGAGAAACGAAAAATAAAGGATTATAATAACTGGATCAATAATTATGCAACAAAATAATATCTTTCTCAATAGAAAAAAGTGTCACGAGAACTATTTTTATTATTACACGTCCGTCATTGCATATAACAGGAAACAATAAAGAAAATGGAAACGAACAAACCTACGTATCAATAGGAAAGCACATCATTCAATTCAAATTGTCTATCTGTACACAACAATAATAACAACAGCATAGCAACAACAACGACCACGCACAAACATTTCATTTGTTTACCGGAGAGAAAAAGGTAAAAGATTTTTTTGTATGATTTTCAAATTAGTTGAGACCTCCAGGCTCCCCTTCTTCTTCCTCTTCAAGTTTCCTTTTCGTACCGCGGGGAGCTTCCTTTCCACTGGTGGCTTCAACTTCTGCTTCGTCCTCCTCACCGTCTTCTTCTTCTTCACCAGCCTCGTCGTCATCATCCTCATCCCCATCATCATTGTTAGTACTGTCAAGTGCAGCACTCGAATTGTTAGCAGCTAATCTCACGCGGTTGTTTGCTCCTTTGTATATAGAAATTAAAATAACCCCGAATTAAATATAAATTCCAAAGAGTTTTATTATAAGTGCAAATTATTTCATTTTTATTTACCTTCCGCCTCGCCAAGGGCCGAGTCATCAGAAATGTCATTGTCCTCTTCTTCTTCTTCACCTTCGTAAATATCACTGTCATCATCCTGCCAATAAGAATTTCACATATTAGGTCTCTATTTTCATCACTAAAAGTATACATTCCTATAACACATAATAATATAAAACTGGCCCCTTACTTCGAGATTATCATTGTAGATGTCCTTAAGACCAACTTCCTCGTCGGAATCGTCGTCGTCAAGTTCCTCGTCATCACCGTCTTCGTCGTCATCATCGTCGTCGTCACTGTCACCCAATGCTCCAGCAGGAGCTTTATTGCCATTTTGTTTAACAGGCAATTCATCAACATCTTCTTCTTCATCCTCGTCATCATCCTCATCGTCGGACTCTTCATACTCCTTTCCAGTGCGATCGGACCCATCCAGGAAAGCCAGTTGAGGAAGCAACTCAAATACCTTGTTGCGATAATCTTCGGTCGTGGTGACCTCATTATTGAATAAATCAAGCACCCGTAGATTCTGCAACTCCTTCAGATCCTGCAGAGTGCTGAGGTCCTTGATGCGGTTCCCACTGAGATTCAAACTGTTAAGCTTCTCACAATCCTTAAGAATTTGGAGACCTCCGGATATCTTGTTATCACTTAGCTCCAACTAGTATGTAAAAATTTATTCAAATGGTGAAATGTCAATTATCGTTAACTTTTTTTTAATTTTAGAGAATCTTATAGTAAAACAATTACCTTCTTTAGCTTGGCCAGCTTTGGGAAGCCCTTCAAACTGGTGAGTCCGGATCCGATGAGGCTTAGAACTTGCAGGTTAATAAACTCATCAGTGAGACCCTCAACAGCGGTACATCCTTTGCAATTGTCAAGATTTAACTCAACCACCTAACACAATTAATAGCAAAAAAAATTAACTCAAAATGAAATACAATCTACACATGCTGGCAATAACGAAAGAATATAAAAATTATTAGTTTACCTGGGCAGGAGTGCGATGACGCTTCTCTAATTCAATTCGCTTCTCCATGGTTGTGGTAGCGCAGCCAACAGGCGAAAATTAGTCCTCCAAGCAAAAATTAAGCTATATGGTTCCTCCTCGAGGATTGATATATTTATTACTGATTGTGATTATTGTTGCACTCTATTAGAGAAATATAATAACATCCAGAACAGAAAATAAACAACAAACTCAAAATAACTCCGTTACGATCCCTCCTCTTTACTCGCTGTATTTGTACCAAAATTAAAATGGTCAAAGTAGTTATTGCACACGATTGACAACATAGAGGAGAATAACGGCAAGGAATGCATGTAAACCGTCGGTTTTGTTTAAGTACTCAGTTTTGTAGGACGAAGAAAGTAAACAAAACGCTTGTGAGTTTTACTAGCGCGGTCTTTCTCCTTAATTTCTCACACAAGTCTCACTTTGCTGCAGAAAAGGTGACCAATTTCTAAACACGAAAACAAGTACCAAATACACATTCTCCATTTAGCCAACCATATTTTAATTTCGTCACAGCACTTAATAAGATCAAGATCACAATATTAAACAGTGGTACGAGCATAAAAATAAAAATCTATCCATAAAAATTAATGCCGGCCGCATAATCATAATCTACTAAATACTAAATTACTACTAGCTCAATTTCAACTCCTCTCAGTACTTGGTCGTTAACTAACATTAAATTCTGCGACTTTTAACAACCAACGCCACATGTGGCAAGATACCTACAACTGGCTACTTAAGAGGCTAATAGAAATCTGAGTAGAGACACCTCCGAACTCCTTTACCTTTAATTCAAAATCTCTTCTATCTACCATAAAAATACCACCTATTAAACTATTACATAACCTACACACTTTATTCCCTTACCGTCACCTCACTAAACTGCTGAATTTCCAAAAAAATCGAATTACACCTAAAAAATAACAATTATCCCTTCAATGTCATCAAACGTGTCACGTTTTCTGTCCTACACAACCCAACTGACAGTTCAATTGTCAAATGAAAATTACATCATCAAAACAACCTTTAAACTAACCTTTCAATAAACTATACACCTACCCTTACTTCCATTTATTAAACTGGCAAAGAATTAAAGAAAATCATTAACTTTCAAAGGCTACCCTGCTGTCAATCACTTTTAAAAAAACAAGATACCGCTGATACCGCATCCACCAAACTTGCAAATAGCGCACCTTAACTTTTGCCCTCTTCTACAATTAATAGTAATTATAAAAAGTAGTTACCTCAACCTGGCAGCTTCCAAACGTATCTCGCGCACCTTCCAACAAAACTCGGTCAAAACCTCCAATTTTCTATTTTAACTGACAGGGATGCCACACAGTAGTTTTCGTCTTCTTTCCAGTGAAAAAAAAAACGTTACGGTTTTACAAGCTGCTTGCTTCTTTGCTCTCGTTTACCTCAGCTACACTTCTTGCCCAAAAAAATCCAATACAGAACTCCAAAGTTTTGTGTGAAGTAAAAGAATTGCGCTGCTTTAGCTTTACTCTCAAAAAAATATACATCAATACCAAATGCAATGGTGATACAACAAGTGAAACGACATCGACACATTAAAAGAAATAGTGTATTTCGGTTTACACGGCATTTTACTTTTTTTGCATCCTTCTTCTCTGTTTTGTTGGCAGCATACAGCATACCGCATCAAACATTCAATCTCAATGTATACATTCAGAGTGTGTGCCTTGTGTGTGTGTATTGAGTACGAGTGGAGTAGCACCAGAAAAACAGTGAGTGCAGCGGAGAAAAAGCGGATGAATACAGAATACAGACAACTGTATTACAAATACAAGGTAATTTACTACTGCGCTTTTTCTAAACTATTTACATTGCAAAGAAGGACCGAGCATTCAGAACATTTTGTTAAATGTCACAATTAATAATAATATAGTATTAAATTGATATTAGGAATTCAAATTAATTTCGCAATGAGACCCAGTACCATATTAATGCATAGTATTCTAAAAGCGAGTTAATTCTAAAAAAAATAAACGATGCTCATATTATACAAGGAATACGCAATGCACACACAAAATTGGAAAAAAATGTAGAATTTTTATTGAAATTCAAGCAAATTTTGGGTTATATAAATTATGATATGGAATGAACTGAAAAGTACATTAATTTTAAAATTTCAGAATAGTCATTTAAACGCTGGAATATCTAACAGACGTGTACTTTTATTCAGATGAAGCGCGTTACTCAATGAGCGTAAACCAAGAAGACAAACAAGTAAAGCAAAGAATAGCATGGATTTTCCCACCACCAGCGCAGCGAAAATATTAAATGCTGAGTTTTCAAACTTTAGTTGGCTATTTTATATGTGAAAGCACAATGTTATATTATTGTGTCCATAGTCCATACTTCATATATATTACAAAAATAGTACGAATATATTACCAATATATATATTTGTTGAACCTAGTCCTCCGCCGTAACAATCCTATTCATGCTATACATCATCCATAATCCATTTCAACAATAATATTATTATGCTCCTTGGCCACCACAGCTTCGACTTGTCAATGTTGGGCACCCACACTCAGATGAATTTTGTCGATATGGAAATGAAAATATAAATGAAGGATAGTTGGTTGGTAAAAACGTTCGGTTTGAGACAACCGGCTCCAGTAAACTAATATGGACTAAATTGGAATTTAGGTTTCATGTATTACATGCTTATTTAAAATTTTAAAACGCTTATGCTATCTTTCTATGTAGAACCGGAGTTGTTTCGCTTACGTGTTACGTACTTTACAACAAATTTGTTTTCCACCATTTTTATTCATCACGGATGTAAATTTTGCGGTTTTCAAATAATAATAATAATTAAATAAACTTTAAAAAATATAGACGTTACTTGCAGGAAACTTAAGATGCTAAGTTGCTATATATGATGAAATTACGTAATGTTTGGGGTCGATTTCATAGGGATCGGGACCAATTACGGGATCGTGATGTTTTGGATCGTTTTCACAGGGATCGGGACCAATTACGGGATCGTGATGTTTTGGATCGATTTCACAGGGATCAGGACCAAATACGGAATCGTGATGTTTTGGGTCGATTTCATATGGTTTGGGGCCAATTACGTTGTATTTGGCGCAAGCTCGAACATGTTACTGACAAACACGAAGGTTTTGTGGATGGACTGACGACGGATTTCAAAATCCGTAGAATATTATATACACCCTGCGAGTGAAAAAGTAGACTTCAAAAATGAGTAAAAATTAACATTAACTTAAAATTTAATTTGTGTTTT
>JAQIWN010003328.1:0-13363 GCA_034699025.1 Entomobrya cf. arborea Gr-Col-00668
ATTTCCACATTAGGACCATTTACATTTTACTTCTTTTTCTACCCAGCCGTAGCATTTGTGCTACCCTGTCTTCATGATAATCCGTTGCTTCAATTGCTACGTATTGGTTGCTCAACAAGATTGTTCAGAGTTTTTGTTTGCTTTATTCAATTTGTACTGATGCTTCCCGTGTGTGGAATGTGCGCAGTTGTAATACCTGTTTTTCTGGTGACTTTAAAAGAAATCAACAAGATCCTATGCAGTTTGCGGTAAGACAAGATTATTAATATTTACATGAAGCAATACCACCAAATTATATTTAAACAACCCATTTTTCTAGAAATAATGTCAAGGATCAGCGAGACAAGTTCTTAAATGACCGTCAAGTCATTCCCCGAAACTATCGCCAGATTCAAATTCTTGCTATTCTTTGTGACGACTGTTTTAAAATATATCTATGGCCTTCTTTGGAGTTTCTCTGCGGTGCATTACTTATAACATCACTGTACGTTTTAATGATTTGCCATGATCGACTTCCCGTTACTGGAATATTTGGATTGAGCCTAATTGCAGTCTCATTGACTGTAATATGCTGTTTAATGTTTGATATGGCAAGCGTATCAACCTTAATATCAGGACGAATTTTAAAGCTAGTAAAACATGGCGACACGTCTGTATATATTCGTAAGTTTTTAAGAAGTTGTGCTCCAATTATTTATCGTGTTGGGGAATTTCACAAAATTGGTAGAGATAGAGGTCCTTCTTTTATTAGATTTGTTATGCATCGAACATTCGCTTTAGTGTTAAAAACAAAGTTGAGACCGGATTTTGGAAGTAAGATTGTTGTGCATTTACCAAACGGTTGCGATATGTTCTAATTATAAAACTTCAATTATTTTACAGAAGATCAAGCTCGTTGGTTGCTGACTGCTATCCTGCAAAGTTAACTGAATTCTTATCCTTAATGTTTACAAGTTTAAGGTTGTTCTGCTGATGAATTTTTTTTTTAATCTCTGTTTGTTAAATTAATTTATATCAAGTCTTATTACTAAAAGCAAGTTAAGTACATTACGTTCTAAAATTAAACACAATGCTGATTTAATAAATAATCAGTAATGCAGCATTCAAGAATACAAATTTCGGTTCATACGAATAAAAACAGAGACATCACATATCATTCTTAATCAGAAATATTGGCAACGTATTTAAAAAATGCTTATGTTTGTGACGCAAATGTCTGTATTTTCAATTTCAAAACCTGGGTCAGCAGCATTAATTGAAAATTAGGTACATTTTGAAAACAGTCCATGCTTTAATTAAATTAGCAAAACTCTGAAGATTTCGTAAGCAGTGGCTACAACTATAATACCACCCACGACTTTTACGATAAACGGAAGTTGCATAAGTCAACACACAAGATATTTCCAATTTTTTATATAGATGCTTACTTAGCTTTTCGTTTTGTTATTCAAAGAAACATTTAAATCGACTCAATTTTAAGTTGTTTACAATTTGAAACCAGTAATGAACTATGTTTTGTATGGACAAGTTTTTGGTAAACGTTTGAAGTCTAATGTTCAGACATTAAATAGCATAAAAAACATTGAAGAAATATATTAACCACTTTAAAGCGACCCAAACAAAGATTCTTAGTAACTGAACAGTAAAAATAACTTTAGACATTCACATCTGAATCATGGCTTCATAACGAAACGTCTGGAATTTAATCCTTTTGCATAAAATCCTTCCGAATTTTCGTCAAAACACTGTGTTAGTCAACCAAACTGATTTCAAAAGAACTATCTGTTTTCAATTAAAAAGCCATGTTTTAGTTTTAAGTAAAACATATTGACTGAATGTATATATGTATACATATACATGGATTAATAAACTCCTGCTTAACTCATTAAAAATAAGACTTTCTCTAGTTTAGTTTAGAAAAGCTGTAATAAAAATGTATAATCTTTTTAAAAAGATGATAAGGTATAGGAAGCCCAAAGTAAAAACATCATATTTATGTTCGATGAACTATTTCAAACAGTCCAAAAGCTACAATTCAATATATTAATCGATCGACTTCTTGTGCATGATTTAAATATGGGAATTCGATTTTAAAAAAATCTGCTTATAAAAAGCATCAAATTGTTACATTATTATTTTTGAAGTCGCGGTATATTCACATGATGGAGTAGAATAATTACAATTAAAAACTGAAGCATATTGAATTAAGTGGATATACTTGATTTTTTCTTTAAATTTAGGATAACATTTAAGTCTATCTTATAATTAGAGCTACTATGTTTATGGAGCTAAAATAATGACAACTTTATTTTGCAACTTTACCGAAAAGTTGTATTCTTTTGTATTGCTGTAAAAAAAGGATACGGAAACAAAAAGGACATAACTGAATAAGTTTTTGTATTTAATAATTATTATTATTCCTAAGCAAATCTGGATAACTGGAAAAAAAATACTTAATAATAATTAGTATCCTAATATAAAATAGATTTTTTTTTGTCAAAGCACCAAATGATAATTTATGTGCCTTTTCCTTAAATATGAGTCAATCACAACCAATTGTGTTCAAGAAGACATGAAGTCCTGAATTGTAATAATCACGACAACTTAAATGCTTTTACGTTTGTTTTCATTTGCGTAATTTGGTAAACTTTTAAAAATTAGACAAATTAAAGCGTGACAAAATTAATTCAATAGACTTTTTACGCCACGACTCGAATATTGCATAGCTCTCGTTTAAAGTATACACAATTAAAGCATTTTTTCATCAGTGATATTAAATAAATCAATTAGTTAAAATCATTTTCTAATGTTTGCACGTGATATCGGGTCACGGGTGTACATAAGTAGGTCAGGCCAAGGTTTTCCTCGATTTTAATGACATACAACTACCTAATCAGATTCTCTTTTTATTATAGTCCAACCCGTCTTCACAGCAGACTCGTAAGCAACTTATATTAAAAACCACTGAAAGTTTTGCGTACAAACAAATTGCAAACAGTATGTGGCCTTGCAAAATGATATCATTATTACTTATTGTTATGCTTTTCACAAAAACAGAGTCAGTACTTCGTCTAGAAATTAATTCTGAACGAAACAGTCATTGCATGATATACATAATTCGAGACAAGCAACAAAGCATTCCAAAGGTTCTCAGCACTTATCCAAAAGAACAAATTGTAAATCCGCAACTAAATCAAATTATTTTGGACAATCAAAGACAACTAGAAAATGAAACCATTCTTACTTGGTTTATCAAAGATTCGGAATACGACTTTATAAATTTGATTCCTATATCAAATTACACATGCCCTTTCCAAAGAAATGAAAACAAGTTCTCAATGAATGTTGCAAAGTTTTCTTTTGGATCAAACAATAATCAGTACTGTACGGTATTCATTTCGTATCAATATGCAATATTTTCTGGACTATATACACCTTATTTAGAACACGAGCGTCCATATTTGTATGCCTGGAAGTGTTGGTTCATTTATTTTACATGGTTTGGAAAACTGACCCTAAGCGTCCAAAACACAGCAATGCTAACAATTACAGGATATGAGCCATCAGTTTATTCACAATTTACCAAGTACCACGAACCAATGTTTTTAGCACCATTTCCGATTTTTGTTATGCAACTAAGTATAATACATGAAGAAATACATGCTGTTACAAAAGTATGGTGGGCTTGCCATTTTTGCTCAATTGAAAGAATACTTTATGTGCAAATGCAACTATTTGCTGGGAAACTCAATTTATTGATAGAAAATTCCTATGGAAAAATCAACGAATATCATCGTTACATTCCTACTATGAAATATGACCATGTGCTGCTTGAAAAAGCAAATATCAATACAAATTTACAAAATCGCCAGGATAGTGTTGGGTTAGTAGCTAGGCACTTATTTCAAAGACAAGGAATCTTTGCAAATCCACATACTTATTATGGGTTAGTTGAAAGGGGATCTGTGTTTGATCCAGTAGTTTTATCGATTGAAGCTCTATCACAGAAACTAAACATGACAGCAAGTTTTGGTGCACTTTTTTCCGAAAACAATATATCTATGTATTATCACATATATATTGATATGTCAAGACTAGCTCATTTAACTGTTAAGTTTTTACATTTTGACGTTTCTGAAGTGCTTCTTTTGGATACCAGAGAAACTGGGTTTAGATACTGTGAACTTAAAAGCAAATCACAATACGTTAGTATTTTTGAAATATTCGGACAACCTTTTGATAACGTGACCTGGTACTGTATTTTAATGTCTCTTGTTGTAATTTTCTATTATTTTCGGAAAACATCGCAGTCTTTAGTCGACCCTTTGTTTGAAATAACTAAGCTCCTGCTTCAGCGATCATCAAATCAGAAATATAAATTTGGTGTATTTCTTTTAATAATGTTTTTCTTTCTCGAATTTTTCTTTTTATCATCAGCCACAGAAAAAATGATTGCACCGATTAAACCGTACGTCATGCAGACTTTGTCTGAATTATTTTCCCACGGTTACAAAATAATTGATTTCAACCCATATGAGATATATGCAACGTTTCCATCAAAACATGAAATAGATCGAGTAAAAATGCACAGATGGTGTTTAATGGTAGAGGAGTATAAAGATGATTTATTTAACGAAGGACTGAAATCTTACAAAGATGCAGAATTCGGTACATTTTATAAATGGGTGAGACGTTTTGACGTTTATAGACATGAAAACATGTCTGGTGTAATGAATCAGTGTTTTCATCCGGAAAACGAAAAAATTATAACAACATCAACACATCAACATCAAAATTACAGAGAAAATATACAGTACAACCCTTGTCAAAATATATCCTGTTATACTATTCCAAAACGATATGGTCCTGGATATGAAATAATCGAAATAGACTCCAAAATAAGAAGGGCGGTCAAATCGTTATTTAGACGAATACTTCATGATAGTGGAATCCGCAATTTTCGGATAAGAATAGATAATCGAATTAACGAAAAGAAATTGTACAGATTTCAGGAACGCAGAGAAGCTGCTGCTATTAAGATGCAAGATTTAAGGTTTTTATCTGTTATGTCTGTTGCATCTTGTATTTTAGGGCTAGCCGTTGTTTCGTTTGGCTTTGAAACTTTACCTTCAGTTTGGAAACATTTCAAACGAAATTGCAAAGCTTATCTTATGATAATAAGGCAGATTTTTCAATATGTTAAAACTACTAAAACTTATTTGTTCTAAAACATTTATATTAAATTTTTACAACCAATATGGTTTCAACAGGGAGCGATAATATATGTATGTTTATGAGATATTATTATGTTATCTCAGAATATAATTGGTTTTTTAATTGAATTACAAACTTGTATTTGTGTCTTTGTCTTCAATAAAATTAAGGTATTAAGTTAAGGTATTGTCTAACATTTAAGGTACATATTTTGAATACACAATTCCACAGAACTGGATTTTTGTAACCATACAAATACTTGTAATTTCAACATTATCTTTATTCTGAAACCTTTTCTGAAACCTGAAAGTGTATTTCGAATTAAGGACTATCAAGATCAATTTTAAGGTTCAGTAAAAATTTCTCAATGAGAAATACCAGAATCGTCCCAAGTACTATTGCAGAGCTAAAACACACAATAGCCAAAATTCGACAAAAGTCAATAAGGTCAGGTATAACCTCATCAGGCTTATCATAGAATATATCCCTTTCCATATTTGATTTCGCAAACTGCGCAAGATCATTCCATCTATCGACTAACCCAGCTTCATCAATTTTTTGCAGCGTCGCTAAGATCCAATATCTGTTTACTGTATACGCCACAAAAAAGTATGGCTCAGGTTTCTGTTCCTCTGGTACATAAAAGCATTCAATTGATTCGCTCACCTTTTTATACACATTTCTTTCCAAATGCAGATACCAATATATCCAACGACCTTGAAACTCTCGCAAAGCCTTTCGTTTGACAAAATTCAAATCCAGTTTAGCCGACGAATGATCACCAATGCATGCGTAATCTTCTGTTATATTAAGACAGTCTCCTATATAATGCATTCTATAACCATGTTGAAAAAGTTCCTTTGTTGTTTGAAACGGTTTCAATTTTTCACGAATAGTTACCAAACTGGTAATTTGGACTTCATAATGTGTTACAATAAATATACCACCAATTACTAAAAATATAAACATCGATTGTGATTTCCCAATTTTAATTACTCCCTTTGTTCCCATTTGGAATACTAAAATTATTTTGAAAAGGTAATCCATAAATGAAACTTGCGATTGGTTAAGCAAATTTAAGAACAGAGCATTTGCTACCCAAATGACCAGCAGAATAATCCAAATATGTAAGGCTACATGCCCAAGCCATACGTCATAATCAACGTGTACTTTACTTCCGTGATGGGAAAAATCTTGACAATAAAAATAGAAGAAGCCTGAAAAGTATTGCAAGTGAGCTGCACCAACCCAAGCTGGATTCCAGTTTTTTAGGTCTTTCATGTCCTGGAATAAATACTCTGAGGATAAGTCATTCGGTATATTTCCACTTTTAAATGAAACATTATGCGTCTTTGAAATTTCGATCGCAATACGTTGTTTTGCCCAACAATACCATCCTAAAGGAACTAATTTGTATTGACGTTTTTCATAGACATGATCACAGAAGAAATGTTTTGTTTGAGATTCCTCGAAAAAATTATTGTTATGCCACCTAATCCGAGCATTGATGGCTTTGTTGTTTGCACTGTAAAAGTACTTTTTGTGAAGGTCCAAAACATAACTTTGGGGACTGAGATGGTCTAAATCTATGTTACTTGTATTAATATCTGAGTTTTTGCAATATCCGTTGCAACCAATATTTGCCGATGTCACCAAATTTTTCGAACTAATTCGTAAGATTATTTTTAACGCTGGCGAATTATCAAAAAACTTGTATTCATTCTGAGCGGCATCGAATTCGATAAGGGCTTCTGTGAGAATTGACACAAATATCAATGTTGTAGGCAGCATGAGTAACTTCCAAAGTGTTTTATTTGCCTGACTTAGAAAATAGAATAATGTTTGGTTTCCGCTGAAACAGTGGACCGGTACAAAAATTACTGAAACTGCTTCTGCGAGTCGTGCTGTTAGAGGATCTATCTGTTTGATATTTAATGCTGAGAATAAGATACGGGGTACAGGTGATTGCCTGAGGTTGAGGTAGTCATTGTGTTTAATGATCTGCGATGCAATGCTGCTATTGTAGTGGAAGGAAATCACATTTAAAATATGATTATTGCATTCTAATGGAATATAATTTAAGTTCTCTTTGCTGAAGCTATTGGCTAATACCAAAGAAGGATTCAGTAGAAAAGCTAAAATAAAAACCGTAAGGATTCTATTTCTAAGTACAAAAATATTTCCAAATTGATGTTGCATATTACATGTATCCAAAATCAGCTTTAGATTAGGCACAGTACAATGTGAATTGGATACTTTAAAATTATTATACGAATTTTTAAGTCACGAACTTAAGTAGATACTACAGACATTTTTTAAATTAAATATTTGAAAAGCGGCTAAAACTTAAGTGAAAATTATTTATTCCATGCTTGACTGAATTCAATATTATTTACAATTTGAAGATTACTTAATGCTAAGCAGCGAGAAAAAAAATTTTTTGTCAAGGAAGAAGTGTCAGAAGAGGTCATAATGTTTCAGGCCGGTAAATTATGAAATTGAAATTGTTGAAGTAGGAGGATTGGTTTCCATGTGTTTAATCGCTAACATTAAATAATTTACTAAATAGACTAACTTGTTCACACTGCACAGAGAGAAATATCGTTCAACAATAATGACTGGGAGTCTAAAATTAAAACGCAACGGTACAAAACAGACGACTGAATTAAATTTGGAAGTAGAACAATTTATTGCTACATATTTATGCCTTCCTAAACAATAATTTGCCGAATTCAACAATTTGTTCTGACACTTTTCATATATTTGGTCGTACAATTAAATCATTATCAGTAACGTTAAAGGTCTCATTAAAAGCTCAATCAAGTTTGTATTGTACGTGTTGTTCAAATCGTGATGGTAAATGAACAATTTTAAAGTTTAAGATAAGATTCTGAGAAAACAATTTGATGCTCAGTAACACATAGTTATGAGTCTTTGTGCTATGTATCTTATTCAGATCATTACAGCTACGGTAAGTAATGGTAGTTTGTATACTTGTTTTGGTTATGAACGTCATGAGCATTTATCTTTTCTGAAGCCGAAATTAGAACTATTGTAATAACCTTAAATATTAAAAGGTTATAATTAAATTGGACTTTAATACTCATGTTATTCAATAAGTGGATTAGGAATAGCAAAGAATTTTAAATCCGTGAAAATTATTTGTCCAAATTGCTGAACGTACTACTCAATCGTTTTTAACTCATAATAACACACGCTCGCCGACAAAAATTGTTGCTAATATTACAGTTCATCGTCGAAACAAGTAATTAAAATTTAATTAAAACTTCATAAACTGAAAAACTAACAAAAAACACTCTAACACGTTGAAAATATTGCTTCATTTTGATCGACAAAGTTAACAAGGTTAATTTGCATTCGTCATGCAAACTTGAACAAAAGGTGAAATCATCAAGATTATCGTGTATCATAATTAAAGAAGTTAGGTTATATAAGAACAAATTTCAACAACACATTTATATTTACAGTAAACCACATCCAATCAATTCAATTTTTGGTTTAATCTCCAACCTATCCGACCAATATTATCTTATAATTACCGTAAAAATCACAAATTAACATTTTAAAAACCAGTTTCAATAAATCATAAAAATTCACACTAAAATACAAAATATTGTTCAAAAATATATTATAAATACATATTATTTTCATTTCATTTGGTCAAATAATACATAAAACATGTTAACACATAGCACATCAACAATTTATGTTTTCTTATCGTCAACCACCATCGGATCCACACACAACCCAGCCATAATTCTCTTCAGAGGAATATCCACTTTATTTTGAAACGCCTTCAGATTATTCCCCTCCAAAGATTCCTTCATCTTCCCCAACGTCTCCCTTAAACTTTGCAGCTCAACTGGTGTACGATCTCCATCTTTCGTTCCCAAAGCCTAATTCAATTTCAAACCACCCCCAAAAAATATCAATTTAAGTCAACCTACCAAAATCCTTACCAATTTCACAAATAATTCTTCACATCTCGCCATGCCCTGGCCTGGCTTACCTTAACTTGTAACATTACAGACGTCATGTTCCGAATCATATCCAAAATTTTCGGACTTGTAACCTTGTCTGGAAAGTTATGAACGGACACGATACCATTTGCTTCCTTATCCGCCTTCTCTTTCACCTTATCAGGATAAACCATTTTGCCACTTGAGCTGGAGCCACCTAGATCTTGACCTGGACCTGTACTTACACCTTGAATCCCATCATCAGCAATCTACCACCAAAACAAACAAAAAACCATCCATAAATCTCCTCCATCACCAAAAACAACTACCCATTCCATTAAAAATTCTCCATAAATTATTTAATTCCGTACCTCTTCCATGTACACCTTAATCACTCTCATAACCTTCTCCAGCCCCTCATTTATCTCCTTCAGCTGCACAATGCAAGTAGCATATCGCCTCCGATACTCATCCGGATAAGGCCTTCCATAACTTGTCATCTTCTCCGCTTCCACATTCAACTCACTCAGTTCACCAAGCTTACTCTTCTTTGCCTTCAATAATTTCGACTTGCGAACCTAAACATCCAAAAAACACCTAATTAATCTTATTTAACCCCAATTAAAACTATACAACGTAATATTTTAATCTTTCTTACAATTAACTCCAGACATCGCAAAGGAAATCCTCCAAGCATACTATCAATCGGAAACTGGAACTGCGGAAGCTCCCCCTCCATTTTTTCTTGAAGCAATGCAGCATTTCTAAACTTGAATTTTAAGGCATTCTCAAAATCTCCACCATGTCTTGGAACTTTAACGAAATAGCTTGCCGAGGAAATAGTTTCCGGTGTCGTTGTAGCCCTCACTTCAAAATCCGGAATGGAGTAAGTTCCCAATCCAATCCTCCCAAAGTAAATCCTGTAAGTATTATTAGAAATGTCCACTCCCTCCACCGTCCCCTGATAAATTCCATCCAGTGGTGTCCTCACCCTGGCACTCACACTCGTTCCGATTCTCAACATCATTGGAATTTCATCCGGAAGATATCTCATATTTCCCCAGTCTGTTATCACCTTGTTTCTCCTCTGAATCATTCTAATTTTCTCTCGACTTTTAGCCAACTGCTTGCGTTCCTCGTCCAAAAATTTCTCAGAACAGCGTCTTGGCTTGCCCATTTTCTCCCGGATTTTCACCCATTCAGCTCTTCTCATCTGTCGGACCTTCAGTTTTGGAAAACTTTCACGAAGACAAGCTTCAAAGTCGGTTTCCCCCTCAAACAGCACCCTATTAACATGTCAGATTATTTTTTTAAATACAAATTGATTTCGTAGTATATAAAACTTATGAGAAAACCAGTTAAAATTAACTACCTGTCAATATCGCTGTAGAACCACTCATAGATGACCCATTTATGAGCCTTGGACAACTTCAACAGATTTTTAAGCCGTAGGGCAGTCATCTCAGCCATTAGTCTACTTTGGTCTCTCTCTGCCTTCTCTTCGTGCTGACTTATCATTTCCTGATAAATTGATTCTTGACTTTGAGGGGCCGTGGGTACTTGATGTGCCATGGATACTTGAGTTGCCATGTACACTAGGGGAGCCATGGGCACCTCAGGAGCTGTGGGTACTTGCGGTGCCATGGATACTTGGGGAGCCATGGGTACCTGAGGTGCCTTGGATACTTGAGGAGCCTTTACAGCTCGAGGAACCCTAGGAACTCGACGAATCTTATCAACTGGCATCCTTTTTGGTAAAAATAATGACGAGGATGCCGTTACAGCAGGTCCATTTTGAAACGGGGAAAGCAAATCGCAACAGGATAGGTTTGATAGCGATGTTGAAATTAGTACTACATCACGTTGCCTTGGTAGTGGCACCGGAATAACAAGATCTCGTCCATGATGATGATAAGCATCTTGTCGACTTTGAAATGAATTGGGGGAGTAATAAGGGGCCTGATTCATAAATGGTGAAGGAGGAGGTAGACTGGGCTCAACAAATCTGATCTGCTCTGTTTTCGGTTGTTTAATTACTGGAAACGTGGATTGGTGGTGGTGGTGGGGGGATAAGCTTGGCATGTCCAGGGAACACACCATTCCAGAACTTCGGCTACGAAGTTCTCGTCCTCCTCCATATCCTCCTCCCAAATCTGCAACTGCAGGGCCTACGATCTGATTCGGATTATTTTGAAGGCGCATTGACTTACGATTAGGTGATGTTGTGGGGGGAAGGTAACCAGATGGTGACGCCGATGAAGAAGATCTGGACCGCTTTTTGACCTCCTTTGTCAAGGTTTGAAGGGCAGAAGGCCGATGATGATGATGATTCAGTGCTGATGGAGTACCTGTATAAGTTACAGGTGCTTTAGAGGAAGATTCCTTGCATTTCCTAAAGCGAGGGGGAGGAGGTGGGGGACTCCAGCTTTTAACCTTTTTATTTTTACTTTCACGTTGACCTTGACCTCGTCTATCACCGCCACGGGCCCCTCTTTCACGGCCCATTGTCCAGGGGATTCACCTATTTCTGGAGGAGGAAAACTGAAAAGAAAACCATAAAATACTTTTAATTATAATTATGATACCGTTAATTTTTTTTTAGCTTAACCGCTATACATGTAATTAATATCTTGTATGTATAAAACTTGCTACATTTTTAGATTTTACCTTTTTCACCACCAATCACTCAACAAACTCAATCATTAAATTAAACTATTCATTTAAATGCACTAATCAAGTTTTCAGGTATCCTCCTCCAAAAAAAAAACTTCAAACAAAGAGAGCATGACGTCATTTTTTTGGGTTGTCGTCAAAAAGAAGACAAAAACGTTTTAGTTTCGACATTCCGAAAAAAGTGAAAGGCGACCAGCCAAAGCCAAGCAAGCAACGGACGACAACGAGAAGAGACAAGCTGACTGGAATGCTGAGAGCAAAAAGCAGGTGGCGACCGGCGAAGCAGTGCAAGCATAAGGGGCCAGTCATAAAATACGTAACCAAATATTCCTATTCGCGTTGCGTTTGTTTATGGCAAGCCATCCTTCCCAAGATGTGTGACGTGTGGTGTGTGAACGCATCTTGTCTAGGAGGCAGCTCGTCTGTCTGCTTGAATGCCAAGCATGGTGAATTGGTGAATGGGCAAAAAACCAACGTGTTTTTTTTGCTCTTGTTGATCTGTCACTTAAATGTATGCAGGTGTTTTTACCTTTTTTATGGAGGAAAAGACGCGGGAAATTTGAAACCATAGAAAATCTGCATTGCATGCTTGCTTTGCTGTTTTGCTAAAATTGTGGAAATAGTAAAGTTGACTGTTGACTTGAGTGAAAAGTAATTCAGTTTCTAGCAGGTATACAAGTAGTTTTGTCAAATTAAATGCACCTAGTTTACTAGTATTACTAGTTGATAGATATTTTGTTAAATTACATTAAATATTTAAAGATTTTGTTTGGTAAATAAGTTTAACTTTGTGGTTGATTTGAAATAAAAATTATTGGTGTGGTTTGCAGGTCCTGTTATTTACTAGATCAGGGTGCGAGTGTAAAAATTAGGATGCCACCAGCAAATTCAAGTAAGATAATTAATAATTAGCGATAGCGAAGACTTTACAGCAGTTAAGAAATATTTGCAGTGATTGAATTTGTCAATTGGAAGTGGTGCATGGTGATTTAATTTTTGTTGATTGGTTTTGTTTTCGTTAGATCGTGCGAAGACGCCACCTCCTCAGGTGTCATCGGCAGGAGGAAGGAAGTCTGCCAAGGCGCCTGCGACTCCTCCAAAATTGGATAAAAAGGATGAACGGGAAGGCGGTGGGAAGAAGAAGAAAGGGGTCGGCAGTGGTGCTGGAGCCCGTCCTCAAAAAAGTGGAGTGAAGAAGGTGGCGAGAGTTCGGAAGGAGAAGTTGGGTAACACGCCAAGAGAGACTAGGACGAAGGTGAAGGAGGTCCGTCGTCGGTTGGCTATCAAGAATGCTTTGAGGAGTCAAAAGAAGGTTAATCTATTTTATGTTACTTAATGAAATGATTAAAT
Source organism: Entomobrya cf. arborea Gr-Col-00668 (assembly GCA_034699025.1). Taxonomy (NCBI): domain Eukaryota; kingdom Metazoa; phylum Arthropoda; class Collembola; order Entomobryomorpha; family Entomobryidae; genus Entomobrya; species Entomobrya cf. arborea Gr-Col-00668. Next base: position 13,218 of record JAQIWN010003328.1, read on the forward strand.
GAATGTTTATCTGAATGGATGATGGTTGGTATTGGTTTTTAAGCTTGTTCACTCTGATCATTTATGATGAAACCAGTGAGATGACATGTTATAATAGAGGATGCGAGGCTTAGTAAATAATCAAAGAAGCCGTGTCAGATATTTTG
>JAQIWN010003329.1:0-13362 GCA_034699025.1 Entomobrya cf. arborea Gr-Col-00668
TGAATAAAGTAATTTTTGATGTAATATTGGAATTTGGAGTTTTGAAGATTTTGAACACTTGATTTTGATACCTTGAAAAGCAGAGGCTTTTTTACATATAGTACTTATTAAGGCACTCAGAGCATTCATATTGATCTTTCGTCAAATAAAATTTATGAAAGATGAATCAACTCGCTATGTCTTGGCACTCAACCCACTCTTGAATATCTTTTGTATATTAGGCTGGAGAGAGAGAGAGAGAGAGAGTATTATACAAAATTTTCAAGTATGCAAGTTAACTACTGACATTGGGTGCGTAAACGTTTTTAAGGCCGCGGGAAACCTTAGTGCTTCAAACTTTGAGGTAAAACTCACTATGTGCACATAATTGGAAGAGCATATCCTTTACCAAAGGTACCCTTTCATCTTAAATGAAACGATAAAGTACATCCCTTATGTTGACATTTTGACAAACTAAGCAACCAAATTGTAGTATTAAACGCACAAATCAATTGTCAATCAATTGACAAAATATTAGATGTGCAGTAGTAGACTTTTTTGTTCAACAAGAATCAGTAACTGTGCTCTTCTAATGCTTAAAATATATTTAGAGTGTATGCTATTAGTAAGTGTAATCTTTGTTGACTTGGGTAGAAGAAAAGAGATCAAGTGTATGTCAACTGAATTATGTAAGCAAAACACGAACATATTTCGCAGGAAAACAATTATCATTGCTTATTAAAGTTTGCTCATTCCCTGGCTGACTGATGGTATTCATTTGCATGAAACAAATATATGCATTCTAATTAAAAGCATCATGTATTGTATGAAATTACTTATTTATTCACAAAAGTATACTTTGTCGTATCTGGACTTTTTACAAGTATCATTTGTCGTTTCAAGTATTAAATGTCGCACTAAAGTATCATTAGTCGCGGTAGACTTTATCGTTCGTAGACTTTTTAAGTAGACTTGGTCGTGGTAGACTTTATCGCTGACGCCCCTGTCGTAGACTCGATTATAAGCAATTTGTTCGTTTTATTGCAATTTAATAGCCTTCATGAATGAATAGTTAAGTGATGTATTGCCGAATATATTATAAAATGTGATAAATTGCCGTATTAAATTTGATAATACATATTAAACGTGTAATAATTATGGCAATACATCGTACAATTAACTACTTATTGGGGTCTTTAACAATTGACTTTAATGTTATACTGTACGAAAATAAGGTGAACTTTTTTTCGTCCGAGTTTCCAAATAGCACATGAAGTGTAATATTAATATAGTTTAAATAAGTACATAATTTCTGTGATTGTTGAATTTCGAAAAACTAATACACGCGGAAAAATTGATCCTACATTTTAATAAATATTGTAAACAAATTTTGTTTAAAAATTAGTGATTTAAATTCAGAGATCTATTAAAAAAGTAGTAATTTACACATTAATATTAGACGGCCTAGCACAGTTTTGAAAATTAACTCTAAATAATGTTTGAAAGTAAAAAGGCAGTTGTGAAGCTGCGATATAAACACTGTTTAGAATTTTTGTTATCATTTGCGGTTGGAATTTGTTTGCTTATGGTACTATTCAGAAACTATCCAATAAGACCTGTGGTTCATAATGCGGCTGAAAATTGTGCAATGTGCTCCGCTGATGAACTTTTCGAATGTAAGTTAACAGTTGATTATTGATTATTAAAACAAAAAAGTACGTTATCGCTTGCGTTTTGAACATGAGATTCAATTAAACCTAAAACTACAAATTGTTTAATGAATATATGTATAATATTGATACATGCTTCGATAGCACAACAAGCCGTTAAAGTGACTATGGACCAAATCGTAACGGGATTGCCAATCGTTTTGCCTCAAGATGACAAACGACTAATTAAATACATTTTGTCGAAGAAATACATATCTCCACCATCCACCGACGATTATAATTTATTTGATCCGAATACAGATCCTTCACGTGGACAAGGTCAATTTATTCGAAAGATTTTAAATAATATGGTAAGATGACTTAATATTTGTAATCAGTTTACTGATGATGAATATCTCTATGCATAGTGGCTATTTATTCACAGTCACAATAAATTGTAATTTCTAAACGTTATTGAATTTAAATTGCAGACAAATGGCTTCTTTGTTGAATGTGGAGCCTTAGATGGAGAAACACGGTCCAATACCCTATTTATGGAAATGCATCTTGGATGGAAGGTTTTAATCTTTACAAAACTTAATTAAATTTCAGATCCTAATAGTACATTTATTCATCCTTTTTTTCCATTTGACAATTTTTTTTCTGTTTAGGGGCTTCTAATTGAAGGTGATCCAAAGAATTTCGAGTTACTTCAGAACAAAAACAGGAGGGCTTGGGCGGCAAAAACATGCTTGTCCGTTAAACCGTATCCTCACACTGTATGAAGAAACGTTGATTCGAAAGTTTAAAAACGTTGATATTTTGTGCAAAAACATACAGTAAAATTTTACTGATTTTTTAGGCTAACTTTCTGCAGAAATACAACATAGGAAAAGTATTGAACTCTGGAGAAATGTATAAAATTTCTGCAAAAGATAAGCATGTAAAAGTTCAATGCATGCCGTTGTTCTCCCTGCTGACGGCTATCAATGTGACAACTGTAGATTATTTTAGCTTAGATGTAGAAGGAAGTGAGCTAAAAGTTCTTAAAACTATTCCATTCGATAAAGTACACATAAAGGTAAGTTTAGTAAAATTACAAGCAAAACTATGATTCTTGTGGTGTTAACTGTTTATCTTTAAATTATGAAATGTGTGCTATTTGGCCCATATGACATTTTCATGGTTTATTTTGTAGACCTTATCAGTTGAGTACGTTCATACATCGGAAGGGAAGAAGGACATTATAAGTTTTATGAAATATAAAGGCTACAGAGTAGCTGGTGAGGTTCACTATCCAAATAATTTAGCAAATGATGTTATGTTTGTTCATAAAACTGTTAAGTTTACGTAATAGAAACGAAATAAGATTTATTCAACATTGTTTGATTTGTTTTAAATTTAGTCACTTTACCAACAAGTTTGCATGCATATGAATGAACTTATATATTTGTTAAAAATGAATGCTTGTTTCATTTTAGCTGCTGTTTTTTTTTACTTTATTTATTGTGATACAGGTAATTATGTTAAACGAATCATAAGATCGTTTTCACAACTTATAGCGTTTAGAAAACATTTCAAAATGGTTTTAAGGAAAGCATTTTAAGATACTTAAATATGTACAATTATAATTAAATATTACATTTGCAATAAACAAATTTAAAATTATATTTATTTATAAATTGTAACCGAAATTTACAAAAAAAAATCGTTCATGAATTTAGTTGCTCTGCTTTGTAGGTTTTTCTACATGCATGATTTGAAAATATTAGATACTACTGTTGGTACAATAGTATTCAGTATTCTGGCAAATAGGAAATGGTGTCAGTGATTGGAAAATGGAAAAACAGCTGACACAACACAAAAACTTGGATCACTAAAAACAAGAGTGATTAAACTGAAAGCGAAAAAATTGGAAATTTTCCTGCATAACACATAAAAATAGATTCATAGTTAACGGCTTTGTTTTCTTATGTAAATAGTTTCTTTAAAGCAAAGATATAAAATTAGTTTGCTTGACAAGAATATTTAGTAGAATAAATCGTCCTCCAATCAAATAATTAAGTACTGGAATAGAGTAAGGTACTTTTATTATTTATATATATAAAAGATTATTCAGACAACTTAGTTTTTGTTTCAATAACTATCGTGTGTCAATTAAAATTTATTTTTTATTGTTTTCCTTCTTATCATTATGACACGTTACGAATGGGGTACATAAAGTAGTGGTTCAAGGGGTTATCTTAGTATATTTTATTGTCTTCACACAATATTCGTCTTCAAAAGTTAGTTTCTCAATAGTCTTCCTTGTTATTGAAGACACTGCATTCATTCATAAAAAATAAGTTTTATGACAAAAAAACTGACTGTATTTTGAATTATAGGCTTAATATTCTGCCACTTATGTTATAGCTTAACTTGTAAATACATTGTTGAATTCGCTTGAGAATCTGTTGAATATGCAATTCAAGTAATTAAATTATGGAACCATATTTAACGATTTAACATTGATAACAATAGTGTCCTTTCCAGTCTTTCTAAAGAATCTCCTGTTCAATAGTTTCTTTTGTTTTATTGTTTTTGCATAGGCCTTCTTAACCCAATGTATAAATTTAATTAACTTATAAATGCTATACTCCACGACAATTGACATTATCGATATGGAAATTCCACCTAATAGAAATACAAATATTACTAAAATATTTCCCGACATGTTAGGTTCCTTGGGAATGACAACGTCACTACCTAAAATAATGCCAGTTCTATTTACAAAGTTTGGCCACCATTCATATAACCCAGTTGTAGAAATCCATGAAAATCGTTTAAGGATCGAAGATGGTACATACCCATTTCCATAGTAAAACTTCAGTGTTGGTTTTGTATACGCTTTACTCCCAACATCTGAATGTTTGCCAGACTTTTTGAGTAATCTGTGCAATGGTTGTGCCAAATAACTAGGAATTATCCAGGCAGTTTTATTGCATTTATTTAAACTGTTTCTAATCAAATCTTCTTGTGCACTGAAAAACATATCCGCCATAACATTACCAAACAAATACCCATTACCTCTATTAATTATACCAACCGCCACTAAATCATCCAACTTGTTCATAGGTTCCATCAGTGTTTTATGTACAATTTCATGAATCCTACTGTATTTTGAAAGCTTTTCAATGTCTGTCGTTTTTACCAATTTTGTATATTTCAATACACCATTCCAATCGAATTCACTATTCCCCATGACTTGAAACCCAAGTTGAATACAGTAAAAAACAAAATCCTTTTTAACTGTGTTATAACGCTTTCCGCACCCATTTTGATAACCGTAAAATTTATAATTCATTTTTTGAATTCGACTGTAAATAGTTACATTGTCCTCAATAAGTTCATCCAAATCGTGATAAGAAATCTCGCTTCTAGGTAAAACCACATTATTAATATTCTCACTTTTATAAGCATTGCTGAGCACTAAAGCTGCTAAAAATATCCCAATCATCAAAAACCTCATTTTTACGTCCTTATCAAAATAACCTGGGAAAGGGTCCCCTTGTTCCATCAAAACTTTATAGACACTGAACAAACCCATTTTTAGGCCCGCAAACCTATCACTCTTTTTGTACCAAAAAGCAATGCCAATTGAAAGCAAAGCTATGGAAACTATAATATAAATCCAAACATTTAAATCAAAAACAGATATAAATTGAAGAAATGGGAAAGGCTCAGTTCCACGTGAACCACAACTAACAAAGTGAGTCCAACTAAATTTACTACTAAGGGTAACTTGGATATCAAATTTTTCATCTGTGTCCTCCACAAAATTAACAACTCTTTTTAAATATTGTGTAATATATTCTAAATTGGGATCGTATTTGATATGTTCCGTGTAATTTCCCATGAAGCTTATAAATATTGATGCATAGCCGAACCCAAGCATTTGCAAATTATTCTGAAACTTTAGGTTAAGCACCCGTAAACTTTTCAGTGGACTTTTAATTTGATCTTGCCTTTGGCTTATGAAGTGCTCAATGTATCTTCCCAAAGAATTAGGGTTAAAATTTACTTGTCCTGGAAATACGACAGTATTTTGGGAATTTTCTAAATCTCCAAGATATTCAAATGACAAATGTTCAAGTTTTATAGGGTAAATATTAACAAGTTTTGTACATTTTGGGCAAGGATAAATAACGTTGAAATTTTTAATGTTGCATTCCAATCCTTGTCCTAATTTATAAGTTTTGCAGCCAGCATGACCTGTGATTCTTAAGTGATTGACGATAGGATCATTTTTATTTTCAATGTGTTGCTTTGTTGTCCAAGCCGCTAATGACTTCAAATCGTAACCAATTGCATCTCTCTTTGTGTCAATTAGTATTTGAACTTGAGGCCTTAAACTTGGCAAAGTATTATATCGAAATGTAGCCAAACTATCAAAAATTTCTGTTGACTTTCCTAATCGAAGCAAATTATCTGGCATAAATAAATTCACTTGGATTTCACATTGCCAAGGCTTTGACTCCAAATACCGATTCTTAAGATTTGAGTGATGGCAAGGGCGACTATTTTCATCTGTTGGCCAGTGCAAATGAACACTGGCAAGGTATTTTAAAGTCGAACATCCTCTTGAGTAAAACAACAAAGATGTGTTTAAGTTTTCTGATGGCATGTAAATTGAAAATTTCCCATTCAGTTTAGAAATCATTCCCTTTGGGACCCATAATGTAATTGCCTCATCCCATTCAGCCCAATCCTCTTCAGTGTAAAAATATAAAACGTATCCAAGAGCGACATCAAATTGTCTGAGAATCAAAGGATATTCAATTGTTGGATGGATATCAACGTTTTCCAAATTGTTTACTGCAATAAGGCATCTGTCGTCCATAAAGTTTTTGAGAGTTGGATACAAGTTTTTCAAGGTTTTACGCTCTTTTGGTAAAACTGGAGTAGATTTAGTATCGTCAATATATTTTTTCACGGCCTGAACCGGACCATTTTTAAATATTTTGTTTTTGAAGTCGCGTTCATAAACTTTTATAGAAAGATCTGATGACGACATTGAATTCAAAAACTTAGTGGTAAGTGTATACTCCAGCCAAGATTCCTGGGTATTTTCTCCCCTGCATTTGTTTAGTATTGTGAATCCTATTAATAAAATGAGCAAACAAGTGTATTCAGCAGAAGCTGCCATCATTTACATATATCGTAATTTTTGGAGTTATTATCTTAAATCAGTTTAACATGTATACTTTTCTATCTGGTAATGTTACTAAACTTTACTTAACTAAACTAAACTGAATCACATCTTAGAATACTAGTTAATTGTTCGATCGATACGCGTGCTTCCGTTACTTGTTTAAAATCAATATTTAGTCAATACCCTTTACTTGTGTAGAATGTAGTTATGAGGATAACTATTTTATATTTATACAATCTAGTGAAATTTATATTTGTATATTTGTTCTATATTTTGGTATATTTTCGCTGCTTAGAAATGTTGGATTTAAGTTTAAAACATTTTTAGATTGAAATTATAAATTTCTCTTACAGAAATGATTTCTAATGTCGTATGCATTATTAAAGCTCATTGTTGTGGAGAAATTGGCTGATTATTTAAGTTTTTGGGTAAAATGAGAGCTTATTCTCTTTTAGCTATTTTAAAATAACTTACTTTTTAAGTAAGCTTCTTGGTTCATAAAACTAACACATACAAAATTTAATATGAGGCGTGTGAAGTTTTTGTTGGAATACAAATGTTTCTGGATAATTAATCCGAATAAAGTTGATCCTTAAGACCGCTGCTCAATACCTTATTACTTACCGAACAATGTTCCGTCTAGCTTAACTACTTTAGAATATTGACCAGTGGAAATATTATTTCAATGCAAGTCTGCAATAGTTTATATTGAAGACAAATATAGTCGAACAAGCTTGTATCTCAGACTCATTACTTAAATGGTTTCTTTAGAGTATGTAATCTATTGTTATATTAAACGCTTCCGTGCAAAGATATTGACGAAATTAGTCTTCTGCTATATTATAGCTATTCTTTAATGCGATATTAATATTCTAGTTCTAATGAGATATGGGGAGCTATTTAATATTGATTTTCTTTATAGAGCTACAAATTTTAGTTTCCAATTGAAAGTAAAAATAACCAAACCCAAGTTTCCACGTTGCTAACATTTTGCCTTTAACATTTCACGTGAGGGTTCAAGCTTGTGTATATGCTCACGACGTAACATTTACAAGTATGTCTTTGAGAAGTAACCAAAACAAATAAGGTCGTCATCTGGAGCGTTTTTTCCCAAATTTATTTATTTCAACTAATTTTATTGAAGGGTCTTATCGTTAGTAAAAAAGATGGATAACGTTTAAACTCAGTATAAATGTTTTGGAATTGAAATTATAATTATAACTTATTATAATAATACGGCCAACCTATAAATTGCTCTAAGGGCGTTTAAAGCAAAAAAAATGAGACTATGTTTAATGCTATCGATAGTAGACTACTCTACAAGCCTTTTGAACAATCTATGAATATCTTAAAACTAGTTCACTGAAAAACATCTGAACAGAATTAATCAATTTAAATCAATTCTTTTTTTAAACTTAGAATTTATTGAATAACACGCCACCCATTCCAAAGATACCACAACAATATATTAAATGTTAATACCCTATTCTCGACCTTGTGTGGGTAGAAAGTGGGTACATATTACGAACCTCTAATTGTGTTTAAACTTGAGCTTTACTTTCTAAATTACGACCATGTTTATAAATGCAATGTATTAAAACACTATTTACTTTCGTTAGACGCAAAAAAATATTTAGAATTGTAGCTTTTCAGTCCGAAATTTTCCAAGACATACAGATAAGCAATAAAAGGAACTCGACAGTACATTAAAATGGCTAAGTATTGATTTCAAATGCCAATTTAAAATTCCACATATTTTATTACCATTTTAAACAAATCGTTGTGTTTTTAATTCAAAACCAGGTTAAACGTAGATATATTCGGGTTTCTCTGGTCCATGCTATAAAATATGTCAAAAGTATAGTTATGCATAAGATCAAATGACTAATAATAATCTATAACATGTTGATTTATTTTAATTCAAAGCCAAATAAATAATATCCATCAGTTTTGTACATTTGACTCAACATTTTGCAGATATTTTTCTTATTGTTATACCTTTATTATTAACAATGAACTTGTGATCGTATCACTCAACACCGTCAAATAACTCATCAAAGCTTCTTTACTAAACGAAAAATGTTGTCCACAATTTATCGGCAAAGCTTGCTGAGCAACCCACATTCTCTTCATAAAACCATTCCACCCTTTAAAATTAGCATTTTTAAATCTTTTACAATTATCTCCAATTAACCCGACACTTTTACACCTTAAATTTCCCAACGATTCAATCATAAACAATGCAATTCCCAAACCTCCAACAAAAGCTGCAGCAAATGTTACAACCATAAATAATGGCAATATCCTAAAACAATTTACAGCTATTCAAGAAAATGAACTAAGGGCAAAAAAACTAAATAATACGTAAAATCCCAACATAAAGCTTACAAAACTTGACGCCCTTTTAAAAATTATTATTATATGAATATATCCATTTAACCCTCTTGGATTTAAAGGGTTATTTTTCGTAGCATATAATAAAGCAGACATATATGCTTCACCAGACATTATGAACGCAAAGATTTGCAAAAGTTCTGGTAAAATATCACGATGTCCTACAGTTATATCACTGATAACATTTACAATTAGAGAAAACGTCCATAGTAACCACGACCCGGGTCCTGTATCTAGATTATATCCCAGTTCAGAAAATATAACATACCATGGATCTACCTTGGCAAACCGCATAAGAAATGGCAGCGGTATTCCAAAAATCCATAAACCGGTTTGCAAATATACCAACAATGAACCAGGATAGTCTTGATGTATGGGCACACTTGTACTTAATCTTTTGTTTGTAGTTATTAATTTGTTTAAACTACTAACAGCTGATTTTCGATCTAGAAATAAACTTAGTCGAAGGAGATCAGAAAGTAGAATTCGCCAAACAAGAATTATTAGAATTACAGCTGTTTTGAGAATATCAAATGTAGTGTAGGGTTGGTGACTTGATTTTAAATATTGGTGGCAGTGAATTATGGCAAATATTGAGAGTGAATGTTGAAGTATACTAAATGCGTAAAATGCAAATATTTTCGGGCTAATTTTAGGCTGTGACATTAAAGGAAAACTGGTTAGTTTGGAGAGTTTAAATTAAATTCCGTATGATGGTAAATGACCATGACTTTTTGAATACATTTTTATTGCAAGTTTGTACAATGGAGTTATCCATGGATATGGGGTGATGGGTATTCCATAATTTAGACCTTTTTGTAATATTTCCATTTTAACAGAGTGATCGAGTTGAAAAAGTATTGTTTCAAATGTAAGAGAGCTTTTGGGGAATTAAAGGCAACTAACTGGCTTAGTTTATTGCTTAAGATTGGTTAAATACTTAATGAGTTATGAGACAAAAAAAAATTATTGCATGTAATTTTCATTTTTTGTTCTTTTGTGCATTTAAAATAGCAGTTGGGCTCTGAATATTTTACCGGATATACTTACACACACGCATGGATTAGTAAATTACTTGTCCTAAGGGTTATGTATTCGGGTTGTATCAGTATAGACATTTAAAAAAGCATATAAAAGTTCCAAATATGACGTTCATTTTCGACAAAAATTCATATTTTATCTTTAAAAAATTATGTTTTACGTAAGCACGATCACGTTTTATACAATATATAAGCATGCGTTCGGCCAGAGTAAAATGGCTTAATAAATAAGCAATTTATTGCGATACAAAAATAATAAATGCATATAAAAATATCGATCCAATTTTGACTTTGTAGTGATTTCTGACAAACTGCTAGCAACCAGCTGTGGAGAAATAGTACAAGCAAATAGTATGGAATTAATCATAATGTTAAAGTAAACACAGGCTTAAAATTTACTTTATCTGAAAAGTAAAAAAATGCTTTAAAAGACCAAAATAGTTGATGTTATTAAGCAGTAGGCTTTAGATATTTCAAATCCCTTTAATTAAAGCCTAGCTATCGATACCTTAAATACAATTAGACTTTTGCAATCTTTATTTTGTAAGCAAGTCGTTTTGGTATAATCGATACATGAAAAACATTCTTATTAAATACTAGCGTGTTTTAAAGTTCTAGTATGGGATACCTTGTTCATGATTGTTTGACTTTGATAATGGTCTAAGAAAAGAAACATAAAAAGTAATAATGATTGTTCCCTTTTTGGTTTGTTTATTTCCCTCAAAATCAAAAAATAAGTATTAATACAGATTTTTCATCTAAAATACTGCTAACGATGAAGACACGAGATAAGGAAAATAAGGAAAATTAATTAAAGAGAAAGAATGATTCTCTTGTAAAATAATGACTCTTCTTTTTAGTTTGGCTCACAACACACAACATATGTATTTTTTCATGAAGATTAGTTTCGTAACATACATATGTGACAAACAGAGTCAGATACCCAGAATGGTCATACGAAATTTATACTGACTTTATCCAATTCGGTTGCCAATGAAAAAATACCATGCATGTAAGTAAAATGTAATACAAGTCTAAGTAAGCTTTTAAAGCGACCGTGAAAAATATTGACAAATGAGCTTTATAAACCATACAGACAACTTGCTATCACATAGTCACTTGACTTTATTCTAAAATATCTGACCAATTTATATCCATTTGCGTTAATTAAAGTTAATAAACAATGCACAAGATATGCCACAATGTATTCCATGTTGAGTGTATCTACAACTGCGTAGTATAATTTCTAGAGCAAACTTGTTATCCAAAAGTATATTTGATGGGTAATTTGTTCATATACTTATGCGTTGTTTGAAAGGTCACAAAGCCAAGTTAGAAATAACCTTGATTTTAATACGTAGTTTTTAATGTCCACGAAATAGTTTTGTGACCACAAAAGCTTACTACATAGATTTATAATTTTTCGGCAATACTTTTTCCCCATTTAATCTACTATCATATTCTGACAATTGCAGTACAAATATTTAAGTTAGTTTACATTTATATCACATCAAAAGAAATTTAAACTCATAATGGAATCCAGAAAATATATCTTTGTTGTACTACAAGTGATGCTATCAGTGTCTAGTGAAATCAGTGCTAAAATTCAGTTGTACAATGGAGCCAACTATTCAAGTACGTAAACACTAGATTTCATTAAATCAAAAAGAAAGCTCGATACAAAAAATACAACAAAATATCACTCAAAATTTTTCAGGTTTAATTGCGGAAGTTAGCGAAACAAACGGCTGCCATAATATACCAAGTGACAAAATAGGGCTTGTGCATTCTGTTATAACCAGTACATGTTTTATTGCTTATAACGGTTATAACTGCAAGGCAGCTTGGAGCCGAAAATATAATCCTGGAAAAACGTCACACGAAGAGTAAAATTTAAATTTTTATATAAATAATTTTATTTTTCAGTTTGATTGCAAATTATTTTTTTTTAAATTTAAATTACAGTTATATTTATGCACAGTCCGTACAGTCATGTAACGACAAAGAAGGAGGACCCCAACTTAACCTGGACATAACCAAATATTTTCACAACCGCGACCGAGATCACCCAATAATCCCCAGCATCCTTGAAAGTTACACTGACATTTGTGCTTGTATCAATGTACCAAAATATATCCAAGAAAGAAACAAATGGTCAATTAATAACCATCATAATGGACTATTCGCCTATTTCGAGCCCGACTGTGAAGAAGAGCATTCTAAAGCAATGTACATTGATGCAGGACATAGCCCAAGTTCAAGAGACATGCATAAGCATACTAGAAAATTCGAGGGAAAATTATTAACAATTCAGGCATTTGGTCCAGATCCAAATACAACCCATTTTCAACAAAGCTGTACAGCATATCCGAATGATAAAATTATGAAGTTTGAACTTTTAGAAAATTTTAACAGTGCAAGTCCCAGAAATATTGCTCCAGAGTATTTTGATGAAATTCCGTCTAACTTGACAACTGGAGCTAATGATGATTTGATGCATTTCTTTGCCGAGCGTGACTTCCAAGGTTTATTTTTAAATTTTGATTTTAAAAATTTTAATTATTTTTTTTTTTGATTTTTTTTAATTTTTGAAAACTAACTAAATTTTTGCTATAATTTAGTCTAAAATTACAAATTTAGCCATGAAATTTAATCGTTTGTATTTTATTTACATAGGTTTTCATTTTGGAAGCAGGTCGACGTCGAAATGTACCAAGTTTACAAAACCAGTACAAATCCAATGGGTCAATGGCGTGGGATCTATACAAACCAAAACATGTGTAATGTTATATTTGACTGAGGATTGTACTGGACGTAGTGTTAAAATTGAGGCACCCGGAAGCTCGAATTTGATAAGAGTATGGAAATCTAGTGTAACTGGTGATAACACACTTTCACTGCTTTACAAGGAATATCCGGACTGGAAATGGGAGACGAAATCTTACCACGTCTGTAATAAAGATAGAGGAGGTCCACAGCTTAATTTGGATATTGTATCTAGTGACCCCAAAGTTGACCCAATTCATGGACCGGTTTTACTCGAAAGTTATCGAAATTTGTGTACATGTCGAAATGTTCCACAGTATGTACAGCAACTTTGGTTGTGGTC
>JAQIWN010003330.1:0-13362 GCA_034699025.1 Entomobrya cf. arborea Gr-Col-00668
GAAAGCTTATCTTCTAGATTTTGCGAGTGGACTTTGTCCACTCACGGCTTCGTTTACTAACGGGCCTCATGCTAGTTAATCGATAAAACACACATACACACGATGAAGAGGAGATGGAGTGTGTGAGTAGTACGATTATAGTAGCAGTGTAACTACACGGCATGAGTCGGAACTCGGAGGAAGCTGTGAGTCTTAATATTGCGGTGCAGTAGGGGATGAAGGGAAAAGAGGGAGAGAAAAAAAAGGAAAAGTGGAAGCGATCGATATTATTGCATGAAAGAAGACGAACCTTGCAGGCATGAAATTTTGTCTTTGATAAAAAAAAATCCCGAAAATCCATCCAACCTAGAATTCTCACCATCTTGCTTCTTTGTGTGGAATTGCATAATGTTTCGTTTTTGAATATGATGCTCGGAGCAAGGACACATACATTTAAGTATAATTTTCTTTCTTCACATATTAATTATTCTCTTATTGCAATTCAGCTAATCAACTTGAAAAGAACTAAGTAATCTGTGGACAAATAAATTTTTTCGTCCTGTTTTAGTTTTAATGAATGCCATTGAAATTACAAAATTTTGTGCAACAAGGTTTGTTGTGTCTTTAACAATATTTTTTTTCTTTATTTCTTCTTCGCTGATATCGAAGTATTATTGACGCATTACAATATAATTTACTTTTTTAAATATAATACAGCGTATTCAGTATTCGTTTTTTAGGTCCGTCCGTCTCTTGCTTTCATTTGAACATAAAGGAGATACATAATAATTTACAATGATAATCATGTTATGTGTATATTATTTTTTATATATTTTTTCTCTTAAGTTAATCGATTAAACATGACTAATATAACATGTGGATTGACGACTTGTCTTGTCACGCACGTTTCACAGTTTTTTTTCTACAGAATAAAATGCCATGTTATATTGATTACTTATAATGTAAGTATGTACGTACGAATAATGTAGGTATTTTATGTATTATTATAGTCTTTAATTAATATGAAGATTTAACGACTTCGAGAGAAAAATATATGTAGTCGCAGTGGAATCAAAGTAGACTGTTTTAAATATATATTTCGATCTCACCGTAAATGCAATTAAAAATGTTCAATGTTCTGTAAGTTTGCGCAGCTATAAGATTTTAATAATATCGAGTAAGTAGATATCAGAGAGATGAAGTCTATATCAATTTAGTGTATAGTATTTTTTTATATTTCTTTGTAATATTTTGAATTCTCAGCATAATTCTGTTTAGATCCCCACCAGTTCTTCTGGCAGGATAAGTTTTAAATGCAGATAGGTAACTTTTGTGATTTTTTAAATTGTTTTAAATATTTTTGATTCAAGTTGATTTGATAATTTTGAAGCTAAATTTATCCATATAAGTCAGTAGTCTGCACGGAAGTGTCTTGCTGATTTAATTTCCAGAATGGATCAAGCTTGACAGTTAGTTGTAACGTTATTCCAATTTTAGATTAACAGGATACGATGGTAGCAAGCAATGATCTTCAAATTTTTAAACATTTCCAACTTCCATTTTAATTCTTTTATGTTATAATGTAAACCCAACTAGTTCTCTTGAATAATTTCTGGGTGGTGGGTTTATCGAGTGCGAAATGGATGACATAAAAGATAATACCTGAATCATATTGATAAATTAGTTGAACTGCAATATATTTTTATACTCGGATTTTCTTTAGTAATAATTTATCCCAATATTATTTTCCTTTTTTATATCCAATAATGAAAAGAACTGGTGAGTAATTCTGGTTGCGGGCAAGTATTACATTGCAAACATCACATATTTGTTGTCGGTTGTAGCTTACATCAAAGAAAAATCTGTTAAGCCAACTTAAATTTACCAACTAATATAAATGCTCATATATAAACTTTCTTCTGAAATATAATAACCTAATATCTGCTAAGCGTTCTTAAATATTTTAAAGTTTTCATTTCTTCGTAACTTAAACTTCCGTCCGTATGGCGTTTTCCAGGCAAAGCTGAAGCATATTCTAAATCACTTTTTTTGTAATGAACAGAGTTATTTTTCACTAGCAATAGACAAGCACCTTTAGTAACGTAAACGTTTCAGAAGATTATAGTTAACCCTAAATATTCTACAAAACTGACGAAATAAAAAATTCCGAAATAACAAGCGCTAAATATAAATGAGCTTACAAAAATCTCATAAATGAACTAACATACATAAACGAATATGACATTACATAAGGTTCTATAAATCACTACTGTTATCCATCGTAGAGAGTCAGTTTATTCTCAATAGTATGGCGACATAATGGGCAGTTCTCTAACTGGTCTGCACAAGTTGAACAAAATCCGCTGTAAAAGAAAACACGATAACATATTATATCAGAGGTCGTTTTGGGTTCCATTATCATTTAAGTTTCCGCATAATAATTAATGATGAAAAATATTTAACTTGTTTTAGTCTTACCAGTGCTCGCATGGCAAAAGTCGAACATTTGCAATTTGGTCAAAGCACAGAGTACATGAATTCTCTTTTACACTAACTTTTCTCAAATATTCCATTTTCAGGTGTCTACGAAAATTAACATCAAATAAATAATTTATGTAAAAAAAGGTTCACATTTTGTGAAACAAGTTTACAGATTAATTTATAGTAGAGTAACTTTAATTGAATCATTAATTACCTTGGTAGAACGACTCTGCATTCGTCTCCCAACTTGGCATATTGATTAAAATTTCGGTAACTCTTATCACTAGGTGGGTACTTAAAGGGTCGGCTACCAAAATTGAAAACACATTGTTGGAATGACATGAAACTACCTGCAGCGAAAAAGCCGGATCTGAAATTGTAAAAACATGAGTTTATAAATCGGTTTGCGAATTTTTCCTACTTTTTAAATAATAAAGTTAGAGCATTACTTTGTATGTTTAAAAACATCCGTGTGACTCTTTATAATTATGCCATTGAGGAAGAAAATAATTTCACATTTTTCCAGGTCCAGATATGTACCGAGAATATCCCCTGGTCGCCAACAAGGCACGTGGTTCATGGGTTGACTCTGTGCTGCATGCCACATTACTTGTCGACATCCATCAAAACTAACCGAGTATTCATCATCCCCAATGCCATAACCCTCCTTAATTTCGAACATTTAAAATTTGTATCAATTCTCTCACTCTCAGTTTTAAGAAATTTCATGAAACAAAATTCTTCTTTCAATTGTGTAAGCTTACATGATTAAGAAATTTGCTAGCCTTTGTAGCCCAGCCAATTTGCATAACACCTTCAGTCACTATCGTTACCTCGTAATACCATTTTCCCGAGTCTACTTGGAAAGTGCTACGAACACTTTCAAATGAAGAGGCATCGCATCTTGCCTGTTGAAACAATGCAAAATGTTAATAAAATGTAGTAAATTGAATTATATTTGTTGTGATCAAAATCATTCTTAGAACTTCTAATCATTACCTCAAGTCCGTTTGGAGCTATTTTCAAGTACTCACTAACGTCGTAACTATTTAGAATCACATTGATTCCAGAATTCTCCACTAATTCGTATCCAAAAGGCCTTGCAGGTATTAAAACTAAAATACAAAATTGAAATATCACGGTTTAGTTAACGTTAAGCCAAAAAGTAAATATCCGTTGAAGAAAAATGAATAATTACTGTACGTGATAACTTACAAACATTGTCCAATGCCCATTGTGCGCAAAAGCCAACTTGACGATACTCATAATTCTCAGAGTCGGACCGTTTTTCCAGTTTCACCAAGGGATTCTCATCCCCACGTGACTGGAGGATTTTCATTATGGCAGTCTTATTCTCACTTGTTTGAGCAAATTTTTCCAGAGCTATTATCGTGTACAAGATAACTGAAGGACTGACTTCCTCATTCTATGATAAAAGCATTGTATAAAATTAGAATATTTCAAAATTTGTCCAAAAAACTTTTTTTTAATCATCTTATTACACTAACCAAATGAGAGATTAGGTACTTCATGACGTCCTCATTAAGGAGAACGGTACTATTTTGGCCGGCCAACTTTTCTGCCAGGCAACCAAGCACGATAGACGTGTTTCGTTTCTTCCTGGTGTCAAGCTGGTCGTAATTCTTCAGTTCCAAATGATTACTCAGTTGCATGGCATTTTCCTGTTCAAAAAATATCTCATTGCTAATTTTTGCATTTTATTCTGGAACAATACTTTTTAAAACTATATAACAAAGGTAACCACCTTTGTCGGAAGTGGACAATCGTCCAGTAGTAATGATATCACAGCTGGGCCTAGCGGGTCTTGCATAGGTATGCAATTAACCAGAGACATGACGACCATAGGCCATCCATCTTCCAGTTCAGCTATCCTATGTAATTTTACCATTGATGCAGGTGCTTCTGCATCACTGAAACCATCACACAAAAAAGATTGCAAGATTGACTTTGGTTTTAGCTAAAATATTTGTAAAATATTTCATCCATAGAAATAATGAGCATACTTTCCCACCAACGTCCTCAGTACTTTTAATGTTTCCAGCACATAATGATTTACAACTTCCGGAGTAAAGGATAGCAGAAAAGTGGCATCTGACAAATTACTCAAACTTCTATCATTTGGAGATCCAGACCCTTCTCTACCCATGCCACCAGTTCCAACTGTTAACCCATCTGGTGCCACTCCACCAATACCCCTTCCCCCTGAATTATGTCCAAACATTGAGCCCCCACTACCAGATCTTTTTCCCCAGCGGAAACAACATGGACAATTTGAGTTGACCGTGTTACAACACTGTAGTCCCCTTGACTCCGCATCTTCATCTTTACACAGACAAAGACCCATCATCACCAATGGCAACTCCCCAGTTGATTCCACAAAAAAAAAACTTTTATAGCACCAAACAACCGCCTTCTCACTTTTCACCCAGACGACAGATAAAAATAAATAAGAAATGTTTGAAGAAAGAAATTCAAAATGTTCACTGCTTTCCTCCTGTGATCACATCATCGCAAAGTTTGTCATCACCTCACCTCCTTTTGATAATATCATTAACCCTTCCCCCAAACTGATGATTTCGAACTTCACCAAATACAAAATTATGTTCCACTGCAGTTTCTTTTAAAGTTCTACTTATTTCTCGAACAGTTAATGTACAATTTTCCATAGTGGATAACACATTTATGAGTAATTTATCTTTCTACAAAAAAAATTCATGCGTGACCATGGCCGTGTTGCAAGTTTCGTTGCACGCTAATACTATTCCATTTTTTCCCATAAAATACTCATCTAAACTACCCTAAACTTATTATATTTCCGTGTAAATTATCTTATTGTCCACGAAATGTCTTTTCTGTGGTAAAAATCCGTTCTAAGAAGAAACCAAAATTGTTTTTTGGCTTCTTGTCGTTTTTTTAGTGCTTGGCGTGTCGTAATTAAGCACTGGTGTCTTTTGTGTATGTTATGTGCAGAGTGCAGTGTAATAATTATATCGCTCGTCTCCACACAATTGTCTTAATCACATTTTTTTTCGTGTAATGAATTCCCACTATTTAAACCAACAAGAGAGCAAACAAGCTCCCAAAAAATATTTCATTTTACTGCCCTTTCTTTTCCCTTTTTTTAGTGATGATTATGATGTTATATATTTTTATTTTTTAATAATAAGTGTGTTGATAATGGTGATGATGATGATGATGACATGGAAGGAGAATTTGATCTTTTTAATTTAATGTACCATTATGTTTAAATGTGAGCATACGTAAAACAAAAAGAAAACAACTCCACTGCAAAAACTACATTCCACCACCATCACCACACGACGATGATAGCAAATATAGTAAGCACCATGCACTCTCTTGCCTTCTGCTTTTAAAAAAAACTTGATAATATTTTTTTTGCAAGGGAGAGAGAGAGAAGCTACTTTAAGCAATTGAGTACATCTCTCCGTTTACCTTGGTTTATGCTGATATTAATTGTTTTGCTAGCATACAAAACCGTAATTAAGCAAAATGATGATCATTGATCTGATCAACATCATATGATGATGGGATCAGCAAAAAGTAGCAGAGCAGAAGCTCACACAAGCAGACACAACAGCAGAATCAGATCATCACGTAGAAGATGTAGAAAAGAAGAAGTAAAAAGGATTAATAAGATATACATAGTATGAATATTATTATGTTGTGTGTGTTATGTTATGACTATGACTATGAAAGAGATGACCTATTCTATAATACATATGCTTTTTGGTGCTGCTGATGTGAATTCAAGTTTTTTTTGTGACGCTGATCACAGAGTGGGGAAATGATGATTCTACGTTCTTTTTTTTCAGCTTGTAAATGTAAAGCCTGTGGGAGATAATAAAACGAATTGTAGTATTTGTTGTGATGTGAGTATTTCTGCACCGAGCACACGAACATTTTTTTACTACAAGTTATACTAGAGCAGAAATAAAACAAGTATCCCACCAAACCTAACCATCATCAACCATTCATCCATATAAAATATATCGACAATAACCTGCATGCATGCGATTTTCAATCTTCTTGCAAAAAAATAGAATAATCATCGTAAAAAATCTCTTCCTTACCAAAAAAAAACATGCATCATTCCATTATGACCGTCATATCATTAATGCATATTACATTTTTTTCTTTTGATTTGATTCTTCTATATAACTGAACTTTTTTGAAAACCAGTATATAATATGATTTATGGTTATACATGGAACGAGACGACGTAAAAAATGCCATGACGATTAAATGATATGTATATGCATGGCAAGGTTGAATGTTGAATTATTAGTAAAAATGAAGATATTTTTGTTGGCAAAATTGTATCAATTGATAAAATGATAAACATGCTGAAGCTGAAATGCGGTGGTGATGATGGTGTAACCTGCAAATTATTAAACCATGAATATATTTATGAAATTTAATGAATATATAATTATTATAGAGTTATAAATTTTTGCATGTAATGTAATATTGTATATAGGTATATCTTTGGAATGTCTGCACATGCGGAATTCCTAGATAAAAAATGGGACTTCAAAAAAGTTGCAGAGAGCATTCCAAAACAAAAACTCGCGTAGAGTTGCGTTTTTATATATACAAAGGTCAAACTAAATTGCTTTGTGATTACGCTTTCAGCCAAAATACGTTTTTTAAGGCTGTGAGTCGGTTGATTGTGGTGTAATCGTAACGGTCTTGACATTCAGTGATCGCAGCAAAAAATCAGTAATGCTTTTATCTCTCTTCTCATCTAAAAAACACAAATAGGAAGCAAAAAAATCACCTCTTCAGTAAAGTACTATATAGACCTATTAAATTCTCTGATTTTCTTTGCTCCCAATCCATTTCCACTAATTTGTTAACCCATATCTAATCAAAACAACATCAAAAACCTTGTTTTATCATAATATGTCCATTAGAGTAAACATACAATAGTTATTATTGCCAATTACATAAACTCTAGCCTGTATATTTATATAGCGAAGCACTACATTTGCCTTTTCCGTTAAACAGTTGGCGAGTTTGCGACTGAACGCAACGTTAGTCCTCATTATTATAATGAAGTGATTTCTTAACCTGGCCAATCTTCCCATCCAAAATTATATTGATATTCTTTATGTCTTCATTGTTTGCACAATTTCAAACCATGATGCAAGTAAAAATAAAAATAATAAACGTTTGGACAAATTACCCAGCAAGATTCTTTTTTGATAAATAATTCATCATTCATTACTGATTAAAACGTGATTCTTCCCTAATGACTAAATTTAGAAAGAAAATTCCTGCGTAATACCATATTCATTCATAAAATTCATATTTTCATAAGACCAGCCAAACCAAACTACGTAGATTCCAAAGAATGTTCTGAAACGCAAGAGACAATTTTGAAAGTAAAATGTCGCCAAGTTTCATTTTTTCTTCTTCAAAACATCATTCATGTTTATAACCTTTGTTCACATAACCTTCAACAACGCAATGACGTAAAGGCATACATGAGTAAAGCTGTTGTGATGATTCTGATGACGATGATGAGAGGAGTAAAATCGATCGGACGTTCTCAAAAATACAACTTCTCAATTGGAAAGGTCTCTTATACCGAGAATTTCAGAATCAAAGCCAAATACCAGAACGCACAGTATCATTTTACTAGATAGCTATATAGACGTAAACTTGTGAACTGGCAATGTTGCAGTGCTATAAAGTATGGTGGTGAAACATGAAGGAACAGCAGTAGAGCAGAACAGTCATATAGCTAGAGTCAGACGGTTAGATCTTCCTTTAATAACGATAACAACTACATGAACTAAAGGAAGGGATTCATCGTAAATGTTCAAAAAAGAAACGATGAGAATGAGAAAATGGAAAGAGTAAAAGGATGAAGGAAGGTGAAAGCAAAGCACTAACACTACAGTGTTTATACTAAACAGCTTTCTTTTTGCTTTTTTGAGAATCATCGCTGTGTGTCTACAACTTAAACATTGTATTTGCACTCTACACGGCATGCTGTGTGTCAGGATATCATTCTTTTCTACTTGCTTTTTGCTCGGTTAGCTCATGCTACTGTGCAGTTACATTAAATCTTATGCAAAGGAAAAGTATGGATGGATTCAATTGTCTGGTTTTGCTGGATTGAGCTCTACACACATTCAAAGAGAACAAAACTTTATAAGCCAAAGCGGAAATGTTATGCTGGTTTGTTGAAAGTTGGAATTCTTTCCCGATTAGATTAGATATACGCACAAACAAACATTGCATATTAGAGACAAGCAGACAGTACATGTTTACATGTTGAATATATTTATATAATGCAGATTAGTTACAAATTTTTACTTTCACTCTGAAAAGGTTACTGTGTATGTAACACGAACAACATGTACATAAATAAGGGAAAGAATACAGACTTCGTTGAAGGGGAAAAGTGCCATTATATAAGGAAAAATGAAAATACGTAAAGAAAAATTCCCTAAAAATTTTAATAATTTTTATTCTGTCAAAAAATTAATACTCAAAAAGTACAAAAAACATGTATACAAAGCAACAGCGATAAAGCATTAATTGTAGTTTAATCATTTAAAGATTAGGCCAAGTTGTGCTTCTTTCGTTCGGAGATACTCAAACGTGCACAAAAAAAATGCCAAATAATCTTAAAAACCACGTTAACAAATATTTGTGTTGCTAAAGCGCCGATCAAAGTTTAAAGATTTAAATTAATAAATTAAATAACTTCTGTAAAATGGCATCCGCTGGGAGCACTTCCGGTGAAGGTGGCCTTTCTTCAGGCACTTTCACCACAACCACTCTAAACATGGAAAACTGTTCTTTGGCTGCTGCAAATAGCTTATGCGAGCTAGCCAACAGTGTAAAAGTACATAAAATATAACCAATGCCCATAAACCAAAAAAAAATATTTTCACTCAATAAAATTCATAATCTATTGGAAAAAAAAGTATTGTCATTCTAAGCCATTTCCTTTTTTACTGTTGTTGCTATCTCAGCAGGAAAGACAAGGCATGTGGATATTTGGCGAGACAGAGTCCAAGCGACGAGTGATCGTCATCGAGAAGAAAAACGGTTCCTATGGGTTCACACTTCAGGTAAATGCAATATCTCCCGTTTCACAAGATGCATCCATCCATTCCATCCCAATCTCCATGCATTCCCTTGTAATATTCATATTTCAAATAAAAAAATCACAGAAAACATATATTCAGCACGTGCTGTTCTTGAAGCACATTCCTACTCATGCCATACAAACTCACTATTTCCTAAACCACATCCAACATCGCGATCGCAACACAAAGTTTCAAAATGATAATGCAATCTATTAATAGCGTTCAGTTTTTAGTGAACAAGCCACACTCCCAATCCCAACCCACCCAACACACATAAGTAACCACACAACTAATAAAGAAAAAAAAACTTGAAATATTTTGGCAGCAGAATAAGGACATCTGTAGACGCATAATCTCATCCAAGTCAAGTCATTTCCCATCATCCTCCCCATCTCCACTATTCTTGAACTCCGCATTGCACCGCGCGCACACACCAGTCACTAGTCTTCGTCTTGACTTGACTATGCACTACAGTATTTTTACTTCCATCATTTCCTCCAATTCCCAGACACAAAATTTTCATGATATCCTGTTCCAATGTATTTTGCTTTATTTTATTGCTTCCTTGCATGCAAGTCTTTCCGTATACATTTCTTTGCCATTTATTACACAGCTTATCTGTTCCCAACATCTCATCCTCCTTCATCAAGTCGTTCGAAAAACGCAAAAAAATAGTACAAAACTACAACATTGGTAGACCATAACGCGCCGATTAGGGCTCTCCAGTGTATACTATACTTCGTTTCCAAATTCAATACCGTAAATTACCCACCATGTAGTACAGCTACAAAAGATGGAGTTGAATAAAATTGGCCATTTATTGGAAACAGTGGCATACTAAAAAACAAATGCAATGTTAGAATGCACAGAAAAGTTCAATTTAATGCGCAGTATCATTATGACACGGGGAGGGTACAAAGTTGAAACAGGTGCAACTCTCCCAGCAGATGTTAAACATAACACTTCAGTTTTAACGACCTTTTGAATCACAGACACGTGTCATCGTAATCATTAAACGATAGACAATTTTAGATCTTTTCATTGATTTTTTTAACTTGTTGTTCAGACGACAAACTTTCTAAAAAATTAAAATCATTATTAATGCTCTATTATTACGAATTATCGGTAAATCTACAGAGTTACGGAGTGCGATACAAACATGGCAACCGTGAAACTGATTTCATTACTTATGTAAACGCAGTGGAGAAGGACGGGGCTGCGTATGCTGCTGGACTCAGGGAAGGTGAGAGGAAACTAAAAATCTTAATTTACTTAGCAAATACGTAAAAGTTCATGCATATAATTTTTTTTATAAAATAGGTGACGTTATATTATCCATTAACGGCCAAAACATGGCGAGAGTGGAGCACAAAAGCTTGGTCAGCTATATCCGCAAATGTCCTTTGCACTTAAAAATGGTTGTTGTGTCGGATGAGCGTGCAAGAAAAGTAAGTCATAAAACATCTCTTGTTTGAAACCAAAAATTGGTGTAAAATCAATTTTTATAGAATCATAACACTAAATTATAACAGGTGGAACTACACATGCGCTACGTACATCTTCAAAAGAAGCTTCAAGATAAAATACGGGAGCTTGAAGATCTCCAGCGAAAGGAGCGTGAAATTTTATCTGGAGAATTAGAATCTCATCGACGCAGCAGTAGTCCCAGTCCTTTAGCCGGTCCTTGCATTGCCGCTGCAGCGAAAGTGTGTTGTTTCTGCCCACCTTCTAAAGCGGAAAAGCTTGAGGCCAAAGAGAAGTCAAAATCGATTGGCTCAACTAGCGGTGCTGGAGAAAGAATGCTACACGGCAAAGAAAACATTTTGTATTATGATTGTTACAGAAAGAGTCAAAGTAGCAGAGAGCTGCACAAAGAGCAAAACTCCAGTATTGGTAAGCTAACTAGCACAACACAAAAGGCGTCTAGTGGAGGTGACATCATTACAATTAGTAATTCTTCAAACAATAGTCTCGTGACAAGTTCCAATTCAATGACAAAAGTCAATTCTGCAATGACAACGCAGCCTCAGTCCCAGCAACATAGACCGGGCTGTTATCAATATCATGGCGCCAGTGGGAACAATGCTTCATCCTGTGGAACACCTCCAGTCTATGGTTCGCAGCAACCTCAAAACAGCCAAAATCCCAATGTCCCTGGCAGTGATATAGCAAGTATCACTGGTGGCTATACTTCTTCCGATTCTGCTCAAAAATATAATTCCTCATCTTCCTCCAAACCAAAATCCTGGGATAACTTGATGGGAACCAAGAGTTTCGGTGGTTATGGATTTGGTTTTGGGTATGGCTATTTCCCCCAGCGTCATGCAGGCCCGGAAGGCACTTCCGGCTATCATGTAATTCATCCTCACCATCATAACCACCATACACACTGTAGCAACCACACCCATTCCAATTACTACTACAAACAAAAGGCACAACAAAACGCAGCAGCATCTGGAATGCCACTAGGTGTTCCACCCCCTCCAGGTCCATCCTCTGTACCCCCACCCCCCACATCAAACCCTGCATATGGCGGTGGCAATGCAGCTTGTTCATCTGCTCACCATCGTTACCATGCTTATCCTACAAGAAATTCTGCAGGGGCTACTGTGAGATCACCATTCTCTGTAACTGCGGGATCCCTTTCTCATGGTGACCCAAATAACTCAGGTGCCAATTTTAGGACCCTCCCTCTCCCAAAATCTTCCACTTCGAGAACTTCCGATAGCAGTAGTGGTGTGTCTCCCAAAATGGAAAAGACGCTGTCTGATTCCAGTTTAAACAGTGAGCATCACAAGGATTTCCCAAAGGCAATGAGTTACTTTCGAACAAGTGAAAACGAAGATACCCATTACTCAAGTGAAGATGAATATGATCAGTACGCTACGGAATCCAGTTATGAAGGGAAACGGATTTTTGTGTAGTTGGATATTAAATCAGTAAAAAAAAAACTATTATGAGTACGCGGACGGATCATTGAATTTGACAGAAAAATGGATCTCTTTAATTAATTATCTTGTCTCGATCGGTCTGTACTTTAACCAATTTTCGCTGTAGTTGTTACAGCTTTCAAATTTACTTACCTCAGTTAGTTCATATATATTACTTTTAAAATAGCGTCCATAGTAACCAAATAACGTTGACAACGCATGCGTTTTAAGCGGATAAAGTAAAAAAAGTTCCTTACTAAGATAGTTAATTGGCGTACAATTTTACGTCAGTTTTAGCTACGAGATTTCATAAAACATAATATTATGTAATAAAAAACCCCGGATCCGTAGAAGCAGTATTAATTAGTTGGTTAATGAGCCAGCGAGTTATTTCATACTTATCATCGAATTATAATTGTAACGCGGAATTGAGATGCGAATGTACAAACAAAACTTCCTTCAACTTTTGTGCCATGATTTTTCGAAATCTAGTATATTATTATTAAAAATGAACAAAAAAAATGATGCTAATTACATGCACCAGTCAGTTCTACGTTAACATTATGTATATGGATCAGTTAATTACGCATGCCGGATGTCAATAATTGGTTTCCTTTTATAAAATAAAGTTTCTTGAAAAAATTCGTTTTAAAAATTACTTAAACTGTAGTTTCTAATTTTATTATCATTAATCGGACTCGAGTGAAAGCTGAAAGCGGACCTCAAACCTTGGTTTGTCATCACCATTAGTCATCAGTTATTATCATACGTTTATGAAACGTTTATTTTTAGGTAATCCTCTCACTAACAACTCTAACGAAATA
>JAQIWN010003331.1:0-13360 GCA_034699025.1 Entomobrya cf. arborea Gr-Col-00668
ATGAGATGTGAAGTGAGCGAGCTTTGCAAATGATAGGCTTAAAGTCAAGCACGTCAGTCTGCCTATTTAATTTTTTTGTGTTGGGATGTGGGCAGCCTACAAGCCTGTTTCTACCCGCACCATTTGCACACACACACACACACGAGAAAAACAAACAGAAAACTTTTATAATGTAATGCGAATGCTCTTTCAAGTGAATTCATGCTAAATGAAGCGGATATTCTCTCTCTCTGGTTGTCAATAAGGCATAATAAGAGAAGTTTAGAAAATTGAATTGGATGTAATAATCTGTTGTAAATAATCCTTGAATAACCAAATCTTATTATAATGAAGTGTTGTCGTTCTTTTGGATGGAAGTGATGATGTCAAAAGGAAACTCTTCTCGGAATAAAGTATCAAATAAATAGTATAAGAATGAACTTTAATGGAATTCACCCCATCATCATCATTATTTGTAGACCAACGACGGTCGTCCCAGTGGACTTCTGCAAAGTCAGATAGACATTTTCCGTTCTAAAAAGGTTGTCGCAAGTTTGGTGGCTTGTTAAAAAGTAGTTGCTCTTTTGATCCTACTGGACACTGTAATATGTCAATACAAATCTATCATTCTTGAAAGATTAAGGTAAACTTTTTACACAAAAGAGTGCGGTTATTATTCAACTAGAATATGTATGAGAAGAACAGATTTGTTTGTGCCATTTGTAGCCAAATTCAGTTGACAACGTCAAGTGAAGCAAGGAAATCTTGTCGGAGCAGGCCCGACCAAAAAATGTAGCATTTTTTGGTCATGATACTCAACAGGGACTTACGTATGATATTCTTACTTGGGGAAAAAGTTTTTCCATTTAATCAAATGAC
Source organism: Entomobrya cf. arborea Gr-Col-00668 (assembly GCA_034699025.1). Classification (NCBI taxonomy): domain Eukaryota; kingdom Metazoa; phylum Arthropoda; class Collembola; order Entomobryomorpha; family Entomobryidae; genus Entomobrya; species Entomobrya cf. arborea Gr-Col-00668. The sequence continues at coordinate 859 of JAQIWN010003331.1, forward strand.
CCGTTTCTTTGCTCAGGAGAATCGGAAAACTGTCAAATACTTTTGGGGTTATATTTTATTTGAAATATCAATAAAGAAACGACAGATATGAAGTAGTTTAATACATTTTTTGCTAGTCAATCCAATTCAAATGAGAAAACTACATATTGTGCTTTATGAGACTTGTAACTATACAATGACACAACACAACTGACTGTGCTGCCTGATAATGTTCAAAAGAAAAATTTGAAGACTTATTTCATTTCATTAGTTTTTCTTTAGCATTAAAACTTTTTTTTCCTGTAAGAGTAAAAATATTCTATACCTATCTTCAGATGACCAGGGGAGAAAAGTTCTGTATGACATAAAATATTATATATGTTGTGTACCTATGAAAGTATAAAGCACAATAAATAAATGTATATATTTCTAGAAAATAGTGACAGCAGCAATATCACATCATTTATTTAAGGAGACAGACACAATCATCGTCGTCATTGTAAAGGAAAGACTGTTCTCTTGTTGTGTGTATGTATATTGCACAGGAAACAAGAGAAAGTCGAAGGGAAGATTAGGGATGATGAGGATTCGAGAAGAGGAGCTCAGTTACAAAAACAGTTTATGCCTCATCATATTTACCCCTTTCTCTATTCCCCTTCTTTTCCCTTCCGAAAACTTTCATATCCTGAAATCGTCTTCGTAAAGCTTTGAGAATGGTTGACATGTGTCGTGTCCGGCATAACATGTTAAATTGAAGCTGCTTCTGTCTCTCCTCTGTGTACTTTTACAAAAAAAAATGTTTAAAAAAGTAATGATATCATTTTCTGAAAGTCGGGGCATTTATTCCGGATTTCGGTTCGGTTATATTGTCACTTGTCTTCAAGAGAATTTTTGGACGTGGAAATCATTTCAAACTAGTACGTACATCGTTCATGATTATTGTCAATCAATCGAAACCTCATATACACTTCTAGAGAAACATAGTAGGAAACTATTTATAAAAGACATTTTATGTTGGTATACTATGTATGTATGCTTATATCTTTTGTGCTTTTAACATCATTTTTAGTGTGAAAGAAACATGGAAATGCTTCTATCCAAGAGTCTCGGTTACTTCCGTTTCACAAATCAGTTGTATGGTTTCTTCAAGTAGCTTTATTGTGTCTGTGTGGTGGGTTCACATCTTTTACTAAAAGTTAGCGAAAGCGTCACAGAAGCAAATTGAAAAATTGGATATAAACAGAGTATGAAATGAACACAGTCAGTAGCAAGCAAAGGACTCTTTCAACTTTTCAACTCAAGTTGTGACTTTATCATTTTTTGTTATAAGGTAATCCTGAGGACTTCTGCGTCATATTTTTTGAGTCATTTGAACAAATGCTTTTTTTACTGTGCGCTAGTTTGGTTATTTTCATGGAAAATGAGATGAAGCATTATATAAGAGTGAGAGATCCGTTGACTGGGACTGTACCACACACAAAATCATATCCATATCGTGTTGTATAATGTATAATCATCAAGATGATGATGGTATATATGGGTGGTGGTGGTAGTGGTTTGGACGAGTGCGCAGAATACTAAGTAGTTTTTCTGCAGGTTCACTGGAAAGATGGTCACAGATTACTAAATGTGGCTTCTCCGGCAATATGAAAGTAAAGGCTTATGGGTTGATGGTGATGATGACGATGAGAAGTCAATCGTGTGGTAGTAAGAGTAATAGGTAGCAAAAAGCAAGAGGATGAGATATCACCCCAAAAATATTAAGCTACATGACTGCATTTTTGGCTTTGCATTGCTTCTGCTTACTTTACAAGTTTATGGGCTATTTGGTTTTTCGTTCTCTCTCTTTTTTAATAATATTCACTTCATTCACAACTTTGCTGCTTTGTCTGATATATTTTCAAATTTTTCATCGTCATTATCATAGATTACTAAACACTAAACTGTTTGAGTTTGGTATGCATAATGTGATGTTATTATGTAAAATAGAATGAATGGTTACATAGTTTTTTTGCGCCTTCAAGATTAATTTTACAGCAGCATCTACTTGCTCTTTGGAGTTCAAGTGGTTTTGTCAAGTCAAATATCTGACTCCGCCACCATCATCACCAACCATACAGAACGTAAATAAATACATTATTATAAGTACTCGTTTACGGAAAGTAAAAACCAATGCATTAAAAAGGAACGAATCGTGATTACAGTTAAGTACCTATACACTATAAAAACGATGAGCCTCTCTCTGTTTTTCGTTTTCACTTTTCCGTTCTCTTTTTCGCTTTTACTTCTACTGATACGAATGTGATTAAAATTGGCTCAATACTGAGGAGCACGAACTTTTTAAAATTCAATGGATACAACGCTTAACCCGGAAATGAAATTCTGTTGTGCAGAAAGAGAGGTAGAAGGAGAAAAAGATAAATATGTTGGATTTCTCGAAAGAGTACTACGCATCCAGATCCAGAGAAGCAATACATGCATTCATCCTTTTTGATGATGATGGCGATGTAAATATTAAAACATATAGTATTTTGGATAACGAAAAAAAAATTGTAAAAAAGAATGAATCAACATTTTGACCAAATTTAGCTTTTAATACCTATCCATTTTCCGAGTACATTTCTAGATTTCGCTTACATATTCAAAATCTCATTTTTTCATGAAAATAATGGGCCGATTAATTCCACACGATTTTACAGTGATCCTCTTGAGTCCATACTTGAATCATATTCCAAGAATAAAAATGTATGCACATTGTGGAATTTAATATATAAGTCAAATACGTGAATACATTTATCCATATGATATGGAGCTGTGATAAACTCATCATACAGCGGTGGGGGTGGTAGTGGTGGTGGTGGCGTTTGGATGATGGTGCTTGCACTTTCACAGGTACGTGTTTCCTGTGGCATCAATTTTTACCTCTGTGAAACATAATAGTAATAAAAAGCTCCTATTTATCTACGATGACAGCTGTTCTGGCTAAAAGCTACTCATAATCTAATATGTAAAAACCATTGCTGTTTTATAAAATATTCAAAACCTCTACCTACTTCTCTTTTAAAATCACCCTCTTCACATCATCATTTTAATATAAGCAGCCATATGAATAATCATAAAATGGAATCCCGTACGAATACAAAATGAGTGGAGAAAACGAGATTATTACTATGATTTCCATACACTATATCCGATATAATGTATGCATCTGTCCGAACCAATTTATTTTTGTGCTTGGCTGATGATCTGCCACAAAGGCACGTGCTCTTGCTTCATCTGAGAGTTCAACCAGATCATCACAAAAATACTACTACAACAAGCACATCTAACAAAATGATTACAAAACAAGAACAGACAACAAGATATAGTGGTAATAATAATTCACAGAAAGTCAAGGAGCAAGAAAGAACAACGACCATACAGAAGAGAGGTGAGTGAGAGTTGTGTTTTGTAGCAGACCACCAATAAAGGATTCCACAGATACAGCATAGTCATAAGCCCACAAAACAATGCTTACACTTTCCTTCTGTACATCACATCAATATGATGATCACTAACATCATCATCAATTCACTTATTCGCCTTTTCTGCTTTTCGGTCTCTCGATCACGTATTATATTGTTGACTTTTAAGGTTGTGAAAAGCCAAAAACCGTGTTCAAAATTTCCCTTTCTTTCTGCCTTATTATGGGATCAAATGTATCATTCGGTTGGTATTTTATGGTAATCACCATCTAAAATATAAAGATAGATAGATGTACACATTTTATTGGAATATTATCCGTTTTTGCTCTCCAACCATCCATCAGATTTTTTAACGGGGAGAAAAGAGGAATGAAAAAAGAGACGCGACTCGTTCACGTAGTGTCTTATCAAAATCAGTGGTGTGCAAACGTAAAGCGTGGTCTTCGTTCAGGGAAATTGTGGATTATTCAAGGTAAAGATGTTATGCTCATATTATCCAGCTTTGCAGGCGGTACTGAACTGAACTGAAGGACGACAAAACGGGAAATGAAATGCCCTTTGCTTTAGCTATCCATCAACCCTTAGCTTCTTGTGATACATACGAAATGAGCCTAGCACACACGTACGCTACTCGCCATCGTCATCACTATTTCCGAAATATTATCGTTGAAGCATCGCTGCTGCTGCTGGTAGCCCGTTTAGTGTTAATAGTCTCTTTTACCCTAAACTTGACTTCCTAGAATCATGGCATGATACGATACTGGGGCAAACTAACTCATTACAGTTTTCTTCATAGAATGTCCTTATAAATCGTTGGTGTACAAAAACAGTCATGCAAAACCAACAACGAAATTTTTTTCGTTAATTTTTTACATTTTTACCCAGAAATTCAGCCATCTGACACTAATGCGAAGGATAGCCCAGGGCTCTGTCAGTCATACGTCAGTCTTACAAGGCACTGAGTAGAGTGTATTTCAAGCAATTAAAATTCTATATGATCATCGTCACCCACAGCTATAATTTCTTACGAAAGTCGAGTGATCATGATAATGAGCCTCATAATTTATACAAGCTTTAGTTTTATGCGTGTTATAAGTGTAGCCAAAAACCGCTTAAAATCTAATGCGTTAATTGCAAATTGTTGTTTGCGCTTGATTCTTGATTTCTCGGTTGTTTATTTCCGCTGTGTATTCAAATAATTCCTGCGAATTTTTTCTGATTTGCAAATTAATTGGGAAGCATGAGAAATTATTCGCTCAAATTTAAAAAGCGGATGTGATGAAGAGTGGGTATGCATTTTTTTTAGAAAAGTGTTTATTCGTGCAATCGCTCATCAGTAAGTTAGTATGATGTTGATCTGCGAATATTTAATTGATTTTTAGGTATGTTGCCACTATTGTTCGCTCGTTGGAAATACCCACAAATATATGTTTTATCAACTCAACAAATCTTGCGCTGTGCAAATTTAAGTACAATGGTAAACACATGGCTATAAATTATGCCAGGATTGTAATAATGTAAATCTATAAATATAAATAACTATATTCTTTACACCGTATAAACACATTCATACGAGTATAAGATGAACAACTGCGCTAAATAAAGTTTACACGGGTGTAAGCTCACTAATGAGTCTATATGTACTGCTATGCTTCATGTGTTGTACAATATTTTTGGTAAGTTTTGCTTTCCAGAATGCGCATAATAAATGAAAATCCACATTATCTTTGTTCTTCCACCGGATTACTTATCATTTATTGGACCAGCGGGAATTTGGCTTTGAAAATCTGAGCACAAGAAAGGACAAGTAATGTCATCCTAGAAAATTTGAGGCGATGTTTTATGATGAAAGTATTCTATAATGAATTGGATGACGGAAAGAGAGAGAGAGAAGGGAGAACTACCCAAAACTAAAAGCAGACTAGAAGAGAAACTGTACATAAAGTATAAGTTGTAGCGTTTTGTGTGTGCAAAAAGCCTTGACAAAGAAAGATGTGACAAAAGGAGGTAAAAGGAAAGCAAGCAAGCAATTCACCAGTGGAGGATATCACAAATTAACCGAGAGCCAAAATGTCAAACTAAAGACGTCAGTTATTAAATAACCACCACTGCCATCAGTGTATCACACACCCAGTAAAAGCCCAAAAGAGAAGTTAGACATGTGCGTATAGTATACATAGACAGTGCAGAATTGTACATACTAATCGTATACGCCAGAAAGAGAAAGGGAGAAGAGAGAGAGAGATGGAAATAAATGGATGAGGAGACTCAAAGACAGCCGTAAAATCCTCTAAACGGCACTCTGACACAATCACACAACCGAAAAGGACGAAACAATGGGCAAAGAATGAGTAATAATAACATTATCTCGGCGTGTGTTCTCTCTTTCCATTTCTCTCTCTCTCTCTCAAGCTTCACAATGTCTCACTGAACAGTACTTACACAATAATACTATTATACATCCATAACATTATATACGCTGATGCCGCATTGAATGTGATGTTATGTGATGATCACACATACAGGTTTTTTAAACCATTTGTTCATGGGCTACACAAGCTTCTGCTGCTGTACATTATGAAGAGATGTAAAGAGAATAAAAGAAAACCACACACTGATAAAACATACAAGCCATTCGCCAAGTTGCTGTCTATTGTGTTCCATATTCCCCAAGAAATGTGTGCGTGTGTGTTTGAAGTTGTTGCACTTGTAGTGGTATTTAAAACCAGCTAAAACATGTACTGCTGTGTTATCAAAGACAAAGTTGAAAATTGATACATACTTCTTGTATTGTCGTAAGTCACACAGCACAACAATACAACTACTTTGTATCATTTTCTGAGGGAGAGAGAGAGATAGGGTGTATTTGACAACAAAACAAAGAAAGGATATTGCAGACTATGTGACACATCAAATCCAAAACTCACATGTAGAAAAGAAAGAGAATTCCAAAAAGCAAAGAGATAAAACGACGGCCAAAGAGACGGATATTTTGTACACATTTGTTCTTACGCTTGGAGATGAAGAGAAGGATTGAAAAATCGAACTGGTCATGTGTAGAAATATCTATGATGCATTAAAGAAAGTTAAACCCTTTTTGTATTCTCATATAGCACCACTATCATATCATACAGTTCGTAATTTTGATCATCCTGTCTAAAAGTTTTATATTAATTCCAGAAGAAATTATTCTTAGACAATCCGCTTGTTCATCTACTAATAAATGTATTTCCAAGAATGAAAGCAATATCAAAAGAAGAGAGGGAGAAGGGGCGGGGGAGTAAAAGCAAAGAGGACAAAAGGCTTGATGAAAATGCTTTACTTATTGCTGCTAAATTAGAGCATGTACATGTTTTGCTGTGATATTCGATGTAATACACATACCACCGTGATGATATAATGATCATCTTAATATCAACATCCTCTTCGACATCAAAAACGGGAAATTGCAGAAAGTGCCTTGCATACAATATGCGACAGGACTACACAGAATTCATGATTCAGTCAGGATACGGAGGACGACAACAACACGTAACACATCCATAATGAAACGTTGTTTTTCCAGTTTAACGGAGCAAAGAGACGAATTACCTACATTACGCGAAGTGAACATTTTATATTTTATTCAATACTACTCACATTATATAGATATATATATTAACTTAGCAGATGTAATGTACATGTGTGTATACTACTTTACCACAGAAGTATAGGAACCTTACATGAGCCGTGTTTCCAAACGTTCAACGGAGATTATGATCATTTATTGTGGGAGCAGGCATTGGTAGTAATTTATCTGAGTTATGGCCGATCGTGTCTCGATAAAAATGACTTGATGAAAAGGCCATAGTCTCTGAAAGAAGAATGAAGCTTTCTAGAGATCCTAACTTTGTACATGGATATACATTCAATATACGTACTTTAATGAACAGATATGTCCAAATGGGTAAATGGCATTTGTGGTAAAAAAATTGTTGCATGTGAGCTTTCTTAGCGAGATTCCACGAAGGGATATTTTTTTCATCGTGCGCAGAATTCCCTAATTTTGAGCAATAATTATTTTTAAAAGTTGAAAATGCCAAATGATAGTTAACTATATGCCTTTTATTTATTAAATCTACTTCTACAGTGACAACATAATATCATTTTCTGGCAAACCATGAACAGTACAAAGTACAACAAGAAACGTTTTCCAAGTTCTTATTTTGGAGGTAGGTGTGTAGTATATCTTTTGTAAATATCACAATTCACTGTCCTCTTAACCTGACCCTCAACGGTCCATTACCAAGTTTTATTGCCCTGTTAACTCTTAGCACAAGCGTGAGGAGGGGTACCGCCAGCTTGACAGACTTGGAGTGTGTAAGTGCTGATTATATAAATAAACCAATTTACGATAAGTGTGTGCATCTCTCTTGTTGTTTATTTCCCGGTGAGATGATGATAGTAACTTTTATTACTACGCTAACACACAGTCAACGGCAGCCGCTGTTATTGTACATGCCTTGACGAAGTTACTGATATGGTTTTCCTATATTCGCAGTTGGCAGTGCAATAATGAACTTAAATAAAAACACACAGTTCATCTATCTGTTTACTCTAGTCATTTTCACGGTTAACCTGTGCAGCTGTACAATCTCCCATCTCTCATGACTCACTAAAGAAAGCATTCCAAACAGTTTATCACAGAGTGAGTCGCAGCAATTGTTTCAAAATTGCTCCACGTACTACATAGTTATAGATATCAAGATGTTACTAAAAACTCTGGGCAACTCTGTAATTAAATGAATAGGTACTCATGCACTCAGTTCGGAAACAAGAAAGCTTACCTTTTTATACGTCAACTACCCAACATTTATTAGTCTGAGCTGTTGTGTCAGTCTTCAGTCTCAACCAATTCGAGAGTTTCAACCTGAGAAAAGCAATCATAATTAAAGTAAATTACATCAGTTCGCTGCTACTATGCTGCTATCCGCTATCCATCCAAATATTTCACCAACTGCCATAAGGTTGTTGATAGTAGACCGTAGCAGTTAAATTAAATACACATAAATTTTCTTTCGGTGCGTAACGAAGAGTGAACGTACCTACAAATATCAAACCTGCGTATACACTGCAATTATAAAATATCGACAGTTTGTAGCTCTTCCGTAGTCTCGCTGTTTGTGTTTTTCGGTGTTCGCTCAAAATTTTGGCGTGGTTGATCTCTATCTTTTTAGTTGAAGAAGCCCTTTCTCTAATAATATTCAATTGGAAAGGAGTGAACTTTGTTTACTTGATGGATGGATGGATCGAATGCTACTACTGCTAGTTAGCTTTACTAGGCTGTTTTCAAGGATAAACAGGACTGGTAGTTTAAAAGGATTGATGATCATCATTGGGATCGATGATAATATACTTGCCAAGTGGATGATGAATGTGTATGGACGTGTGGTACATTTTCGATTTGTAATTATCTTGTTGAATTAAGACGCGAGGAGGCTGCTCTTTCCTTTTGAATAATTTCCGGTGTAAATTGAAATGGACAAGTTTACTAGGGAAAGTGGGAATGCTTTATCATTAAAATATTATTACGTTGTGTTGGGGTGGATTGAAGAGTCAAATATAATTATGATGATTATTATTGTATACGCACTTTGTTACGCATTGTTTTTTTTTGGATTATTGAGGAGTGCAAATGAGGAATGTTGTTGCTTCTGTTCTCTGGGGAAGGTTGAGTGATTCAAATAGGATTTATATGATAATCATATGAACTCCGTGCACTTTGCCTTGTTCGTACAACTTGTCATGAATTTTAAATTAAGATTTTTTATTTTAGATTAGACAGTGTTGCTCCTTTGTGCAATGATAGTATCCCGCAAAAGTGTGGATTTACTACAGTATAAAAATGATATTAGATATCTATCTGGGTTATAGGACAGAAATAAAGAATTAAGCGCGACGACGGCATATGTGTATACAGTTGTTGTGCTATTACTGTATACTGATTCTACATATTTCTTGATAAATGAGAGTATAATACGAAACCTTGTTGTAGGATGAACTGGACCACGACGGATAAGACGCCAGGTAGTGAATACAAAATGAGCTATTCTCATTAACTCGAAGTTGACTTAGGTGCATAGCAATACAGTTGGATGAACAAAAGTAATCCAGTAAATATTTTCAGTCAGCAGAGCTCTGCACTAGAGCAGTGTACTGTGTTTCTTTTTTTATTACGTAATTTTATGCGTGCATAAATAGGAAAGGATGTTATATGGCAATTTGCATACATATACACCTTATCGTTATCTTCTGGTACAAGGTTTGTTGCAGAAACTAAAACAATTTTTATCAGTTTCATCATTTTTCTTACAAAATGGGGCAAAGTGGGACATGGATCTGTACTATGACGAGTCGAATGGTTCATTTTTTTCTCTCAACTTATGTAACTATGCAGGGACATAAAAATATAGAAAAATGATAATTATCATCACAGCAGTGGTGTCCAGTCTCATTTGGGGTTTGAAATTGAAGAAAGGAAATTGTGATTTTACTTTGGGAATTTTGAGGAATCACTCAGCGGGTGCACAAAAAAATATAAAAAAGGATTATGCAATAATATATGTTGGTACGTGTGCATTAAGAAAATTGTACAACTTTAAATTTAATTAAGAAACAGATTTTATGGAAAAAATTAAGTAAAATATAGTTCTTAAAAGTCTAAGAATTGTACAATTGTATTGAGTTTCTGTGAGCTTATTTTAAAATACCAGAAGTTTCAATGTTTAGATAAACCAAAGTTGAAGTTTAAAGGTTAAAATAACGAAATAGCGACGAAACTATATCTTTAAACTTTAGGGTTGAATTAATAAGAAACTATTGCAGATTGTTCGTCAGATATAACTTGTCCATAGCTTGTATTTATCTAGATGAATTTCTTTAATAAAATTGGTTTTTTTCTTCAGTTTTCTTTAATTCCGTATCTTACATTGCAATCAACTTTGTGTATTGTGTACATTTCATTTATTATTATTACTTCGCAAACTAAAAATGGTAATGCTTAACATTAAAAGCATATAATAAACAGGTAGTTTGCAAGCATTTCTTTTCTACCCAGAAAATATGATATAGGTTCTGACGGATCAGTAATTATTATCTATCGTCAATCTTATTTTTTCTGACGACTACTATTTCTGTTGCATCTTCGCACAACAACAGCTATTAAATTTCATTGTGCCATGCTACATTCTTGATTTTATATTGTCTTATCTTCAGCATCAGTTTATCTTAGATACTCTTCGGAATTCATAATGTGCTCAACTGTATACAACATCGTTTTACTAGCAGCCAAGATACTTCATTCTTTTTCCTGTCTTCTTTTCCTTACCTCTTGTATAAGTGCATGTCAAATTGATGTAATATAGCCTCTGTAAACAGTAGGCGAATAAGTTTTTCGTGCTAATTACGTCTTTCTAGATTTAATTGACATACATGAACTTAATATGCTCTTCTAACTTCGTTACTTGCTACTACATATTATTTTGATATTGAATTAATCTTATTGCTTATTCCATTGGTGGTTTCATCATCATCATTGGCATTATATCTAAAAATGGAGACCTTGTTTTCTTGTCATATCAATATAATCTGTTAAAAAACAAGTAAATATGTGTTGTTCGCAGCAATCTGTTGGTATACTCAGTTTGTACTTAGTTACAAAGAAGATTTTCTTTTTTCTTCTCAACAGCTCTTGTATTTCTGGTAGGGTAGGAGCATCATCATCATCAGTAGTAATCGGTCTAATGAACAGTCAAACTCCAATGTGCTGCCTGCCAGTTCAGTTCACCATATCTTCTTTAATATTGCTAACGAACGATGGATGCTGATAAGGAACACCAGACTTTATACGCTTTACGTATACAAATGTGAGGTTTAAAAAAAAGTTGTGTCTGTAAATTTGTGAGTATCCATTCACACCAAAACAAGTAAAAAGCAATAATATGCAATAAGTAACATGTTTAGGGATGATAATGTTGCTTATTTTTTGCCTTGTTGTTGTTGATGATGATAATAATGGTGATGATGGTGATGCGGTTGATGATACTTTTTTCTACTTCTCGTTGATAATTATGTTGATACAAGCTTCATAAGAGAGCAAGCTTCCAAAGGCGCAAAATACCTATAAATACTTGCTCTTTGCTCTCTGGCTGTATAACAGACGGGGCAAGATAATGAGCTTTGATGTCGGTTCTTTAAGGTGACGTTTCCTGTGCATTTTTCAGTTTATTTCTCTGATAAAGATCATTGCAACCTGTAAAAAATATTCTTACATATATATTTTGCTACGTTGCTTTCTGCTTATAGGTAAATAAATCCACTTGTAAAATGCAAATACTATCTATATAGTCTGTACGTGATTATTAGCCTGAACATGCAATTTTCATCTTTCAAAAATATGTAAAGATAGCACAGCAGCAGAAGCGAATAAGTCTTGAAAATTATTTAAGAATGAGTACCTTTTGTTTTTTGGCTTGACTGAAAGCAAATTTTATGATCTTGTGGTAAGACAAACAAAAATTGTAACTACTTGAGTGGTCCCTCTAGGTTAGATAGATAGCAGGTGCTTAAAGTTTACCTGACTACTGTACTGTTGACTTTGACTTACACCTGTACTGCACAGGAACAGGTAGTGCACAAGAATGCCCATTACTTTCCTTTTATCGCTGTGGTCGTGCTGTTTTTGAAAGTTTAGGAATTTAAATGGTATCAAATTTTAAAAAGCACATTTTATCGCTTTTCCAACAAGAGTATTTAGAAAGTAAAATGAAACATTTTAGAGCTTCTTTTTTATTTGATTTTAGTTCCACTATGGAACATGTTCGATATAAAGTTTTAAAATGTATATAAATATAATTTTAATCACTGACGTATGAGAGTGTTGGGAATGCAAAAAAGCTTGCATAATTTATTGTCTTCACTTTTAATTTCTTTCACAATCTAAACCAGGCCCCATCCTTCTACCAAGTACGGCCTGGAAAGCCCTCAAATCGGGCCTTTATATAAACATGTAGAATTTTGTT
>JAQIWN010003332.1:0-13360 GCA_034699025.1 Entomobrya cf. arborea Gr-Col-00668
CATATAGTACATAGAACGAAATACAAATATTATACTGCATATACATACTACATACAACTCTACCTTCTCGTCTTCTACCTCATATTTCATACAGGTGCTCTTATAAAGTTTACTTATAATCGAGTTTTGAGTACATGTTTTTGACTGTACTTTGTCCAAACAATGCTAACCCTTTACCTTTCCTTACTATGCAATTTTTTAAACAAACACACAGTCACAGGGTACGTAGTTAGTACGTAGTACGAAGTGGCTAAATGTGGAAAATGCATATTTATTTTTAGGAATTATCTTTTGATGAAATTTCATCAAATATCAAGCTTAGTTTTTTCTAAACAAAGTGCAATATATGTACCATTACCAAATTATAAAATCATACAGCTAATACAACATGCATCAATAAAATACGTGCATATTATGCAGAATGCAACATTGAAATTGAAAGTGCAATTTTACACGTGCAGTATTAAATACCAATTTAAGTGTAATTTGTTAAATGTACAAGATTTCTGTAAAATTACATGAATTCGTTTGCTAAAACTTGTGATGAATGATAATTATAATGATTAAATACAGGTGAACATGAACATTCAACGTTTGGGGCATTGTGAGACTTGAGCTAAGGTACTTGAAACTTGAATATGTATTAAAACTAAAACTTAAATTATGGTCTGAGAAAAGAGAAATGATCTTTAATGAAATACCAATGCCAAAAGATGAAATTAGAAAAATCAATTTGTGAAAATAGTAAGTACCACGTATATTATTTTCTAATTCATTTATTTATTTTGAACATTTTTTGACTATTGAAAATTTCTCACATTAATTTGGAAAAGTATCAACGTATGCACAGCAAAAGTTAGATATCAGTGAAAGCATAATTTAGTTTAAAAGTTATCAAAAACAAATAACAACAAGGGGAAGGGCAACACGGTGGTAAATCCCTAAATGAAAAATTTCATGGCGTGCGTAGGTTCCTTAATTTTTTAGAATTCGGCAAAATGGAAATAAATTCAAGTACGCAATACCTGAAGGAGTCACACAAGATTCCACGCATTTTATATTTTTCCAAATGTTTAAATAAAACAAAGAACTTTCGAAATACCGAAAACTGCAAACAAAAATCATTATGAAACTCGTAGTCACACCGTTTTGATGTATGTCGAGTAATTTCGGAAAGATGATGATGATTCATATTCATCATAATTTCTTGTGTGTAGACACTTGTAATCATGGCACGGCCATCATCAACGTCTCTTTAATTAAAGGACATTGAGGTCATTCCGTACCTCCATCCTTTCCTCAAAATACATCAATAATAATATAATTTTCAGTAAGTACAGTACAGCGAAAACAACAGCTTACCTCTTGTTGATTGTGTAAGATAATGTTATGTCATGTGAGTTTTTTTTATTTTGATACACTTACCCCGAAATAAAGAAAAATTGTCAACCTCATTTTCTGCAACGTGACTCTCTCCAGCTCCGGGATGGAACTTAGCGAGTATTAATGGAAAGAAAGAAGATATGTTACGAGTTACGATGATGTTACAATACTCCCTACTTCACTACCCACCAACAACATGTTGTTCTATTAGTATCGTATCCAACAAAGTATCTTTTACCAGATTCACTTTTTGTAGCATTTTCATCAAAGTTCAGGAAAATATTTAGCCTATTTTGAATACCAAATTAGATCCATAACTTTCCTTCGATGACGTTTATACCTATTTGAATTACTTTTTTAGTTAGTATGTGTTCATGCATGAATTAAAATTGAAATGTTCAAGGGCACAGTAAAAGCATTTCCGGTTCAGAATCAGAAAAATTCACAACGACAACTTTGACATTTTTTCTGGTAAAAAAAATCATTTATCGTATGACCATCAGTCACATAGTCACATCACACTCCACTCCACAACATGCATGCTTATCAGTAAATTATAAATTATTCATGAATGAATTCACTGTTATCAGCAGAAATGCAGTGAGGAAAGGAAATTGTTTCCTGAAATATGAAATCTTTAAATAGGCTTTCCAGCTAATTTCCATTTAATCCTTACATATTTTCTAAGCGTATCATATCATATCATAATCCTGCCTGATATTATGAATATGTCAAATTCAATACATATTAACATCCTTTCTCCTATTTTTTTTCTTTTTGCTTCCTGGCGTCATCCACAAAGTCAAAGTCACATGTACGCAACGATGGTGTTGGTGGAACGATGATGGTAGGTGAAGAGAATTTGTTAAACTTTTTTCATCTCTTCATCAAATGTATTGCTGTGGCTGTAATTGCTAATAATATGAAACTATATAGAGAAGTAGACGAGCTCCGCGTGGTTTTTTTAGTATTTTCCATCCATCTGTCTATCATCATAATTTCCAATATCAAAGATATTCAATGCCTTGCTAAATATATCATGGAAAAGGTTATGTTATAAAGTTGCATTTTTGGTGCGTGAAAAAAGGGTTAAAGTGTACTGAAGCTGTTTATTAGTTGATATTGATATTCTTTACTCTTTATAGCAAAGCAGCTCATAGCTCATACTCTTAATCTTAAGGACAGATAATTCAGAAGATTATGAAAAGTATAAAAACTGTTTAATTCAATTCACTAATTAGTAATTTTTTCTAATTAACGCAATCATTTATTACCGTGTGCATAAAATTAAATTCACATAGGATATTGATATTACCAACTAACCAAAGTAATGTACATTTTTAAATTTATATCGCATCAAAGCCACAGCAGTGAAGTGTACAACAAAGAGATTGACATAGGACAGTATGGCACTGCACTGCAAGGAGAATATTTTGTTCATCAATTCCTAGGTGTCTCTTTCAACGTAATCAACAATCAGATAAAAGTTTAAACATTACGCACCAGACCAGCACACGTACACAAAAATGTGCACATTTTGGTACAATATTGACTTCACATGATAATGACACGGTATTCTGATTTTTTTTTCATACTTATTATGCTACTAAAACTAATGCTAAATACACAAAAACTATTTTGAAATGGGGAGGAATATGTTATGTTAGTAGCATACTTACTTTTGTGTTTGAAAAATCATGAAGGCAGACTAACATGATAACTTTTGATAGAATATTTTTGTCATATTGTTATGCTATCTCACTCTATCTGTTACACTGAATCAACTTTCAATATCATCCACAATCAACCACAGATCACAGAAAGCCACATTAGCAGTTATACATGGGGAAAACTGAAGGTACATATTCTCTAGTATTACTTATTGGGAATTTTTATGTGTGTGTATAATATTTTCAATGTAATGCTTCTTTGTTGGTTGGGTAAATGTGTAATATATTGTGTGTCGCACGCAAAGAAAAAAAAAATACACAGAAAGACGAGGCAATCGTCGGACGGACGGATGGGATATGTTTGATATGATGATGTGATGTGATGTACACATTACATGTTAGTGCACCTACCTTAATATATGTGATTTTGAGAATTCTATCATCATTGTATGCATATTGAGCAAAAAAAAAGTAGAGAGAATGTAACGCATATATATCGTAACGTAACCAAAATATAAATTTTTGGAATATGTACATAACAAAAACGATAGAGGTCTACTACTCTGCCTCTGCCTGTGTTTCATTTTCATCTAAGCTTTTAGAAGGGCTGGCGACTGGCGATGCGATGAGATGTGAGAGAATATTGGACATGACGAGATAAAATGAATTTTGTGTTGTATAAAAACATACATTTTGTAGGTACACAACACTCACATCACACAACTCAAAAGAGTTACATTACATGCATAAAAGGTTTTCTTTTGTGGCATGGCACAGATAAATGGTAAAGGACGAAGTCATCCTGAATCCTACCTGTACGGTTTACACAAGCTTATAACATAACACAAGGGACTCTCATTGAATTCTAAATATTAGTTTTATATGATGTATCATCATGGTATAAAATATATGTGAGATGCATAGGTATAAAAGTATATTTTTTCTTTTTATACTTATGTCTTTATGTTGCATTCAAAAATTAGCCTTGTGAACGAACATGAACAGCGAGTGAGTGAACAGAGTGTGTATTCAGTATTCCTCGTTTTTATTGTGCACACAAAATATAAAATATGCCTGCGTAATACATACATTTAAAATACTTTTCTTTCTTCGTCTTCACTGTTTCTTGTTTGTGTGTGTAGAGCAGCAGTGAAGTGAATAGACTTGAAGAGAAGAAAAAAGGAGAGAAAAAAAGATTTTTTTTTACCATTTTGTAACTGTATCATATTCATAGTTCAAGTCAACAGAGTGAAGAGTTCTTTTAATGGTGATTGGTGGTGGTGTGGAAGTAGCCTGCTGGCATTACATTCTTCAGGCATCTGGCAATTGTACAGAGTGGTTCCTTTCTTTGTAATAATTTGAAATGGTTTAAAAACTTTATTTTGTGTGGCCTTTTTGTTACCTTGCTGGCCTGGAGAAAAGTTTTAAAGATAAAGTAGTTATATTTTTTTCGCCTACAAGTGCGTAGGTGCCACAACTGGTACACTGTTGGGCCAAATGAAGTCTTTCTACTTACACAGGTCTGGTTTGAGTTTCATAAATGATTGTTTAATGAAGTGTTATTTGTGAATTGTCCTTATATTTCCAATTTTTGTCGTTCGTTTGCATGTTTAAAAAGAAACAAGGTTGCTTATTTTATTATGTGCGTAAATTGTCCAGGAAAACTGGTGCAAATATCAAAATTTATGGTTCATTTTCCTTCCTAGTTTTGCTACAGGTTGAGTGTTAGTTGAGTCATGAGAGCTGAGTTTGAGTAGATTTATGATAATGACTCAATATCAAGTTTATAATCTTTTGAGTATTTTTTCTTTCTTTTGTAACCTATCCATAATTTAATGTACGTTTGTATGTAATCATGCATTTTTAAAACCACTTCAATGATATTTTAATTACTTCCTTTCCAGGTATTGCACTCCTCTCAATTGAACTGAATAAAAATATTGTTAGAGGTCCGTGTGTGGACGACACCTCCTCATTTCCATGTACTTTTGTACATCCTCCCATCGTTCTCCACACAAATCTTAGAACAAATTGATTGCTTTAAAGTACCTCGTCATGTTCAATTAAAGGGAACGTTGGAAGTGATTACTTAATTTTGGTGTATTGATTTTTTTGTTTTTTTTTATTTGTTATTGACAATGATGATTTCGTTTGACTTGTGCTCTTATTGTACTTTACTCAGTTTAATTAGAATCTATAAACAGTTCATTATAATGACTCAGTGACCATAAACTCATCATGGATTGTTGAAAGTGTCTCCAAGCTTTACTTGTTGTTGGTGGTTCTGTGATATATAATTTTTTGGTACAATGAAGTTATAAAGTTTCAGTAGGCACACGAGCAATTTGTGCAAATAATTCAAAAAACGACGATCTTTTTCCATCCATCTTAAATACTGTGCAGCTAAATTGTGGAAGTTGGGAAAAATAAATCCATCACATTCATACTGAATAACCAGGTAAATAAATTCAAATTTCAGTGTATTCTTCCTCGTGCTCTATAAAACTGAATTATAAATAGTACATTGTATAAATTATTCTTAATCATCGTAAAAAAACAAAATTATCATTTAAGTAAGGTACAGTAAATGATTGCATATCAAAATGGTGTCAGGAATGTACTGTGCAAACTAAAAAATTTGGTACTAAACTTGTACTTGTATTTTGTGCATCAAAATACACATAGAATTTAAGTGGACAGTAAATGCGCAATTATCAATTTATCACTATCATCGAAATTTTATATGCATGTGAATTCTTTCATATTTTGTATGCATCTTTCTCCACAAACTGTAGTAGTGGCTCAGAGATGGTTGTGTTGTATGATGACTGATGATCGTACAATCGTACATAGTTCAGAGAGTTCAGAAACCTTCAAGAACTTCCTGTGAATTTTGAAGTAAACAACCGAGATGAGGATGAGAGTATACGTACAAGAAATATTGCGAAAGTAACAAAATGATTTAGGAATTTCTCTTTGCAAAGTGCTTTGTTCCATACTTCATGTGTGCAAAAAGTACAAATTATTTTTAGGTTGTTGCAATTGCAATACTAGCATAAACCTGCAATGCAATATTAGAATTGCAATACAAATGGAGTTTTTAAGTTTGAAATTAATTGAATTGTAATATTTTGAACACAACTTTTAGTATTAGTAACTTATTTCTTTTCTGGAGAAAATACATAAAAATCTAAGGTCGTCATAAAAAAATAGGTGCTCAAACGCAAGGACATTTTCCATGATTTTTTTTTGAATTAAGATAAAGCTTTATTAAACTTACTTCAACTGTAAATGTGGCATCAAAATGTTCTGAAATGGTTTAAACCAGCTGGCGGTTGGATATCGGCCAGGTCTGGTCAGGGACGTACGACATGTGTGGTTGTGGGTTGATGTGATGACGGTAATGTACCTGATTTCGAAATCAGAGTGTACATAAGCCGTTTGCATGCATTTAAAAGTGAAATGACACTCTCATCTCATGGTCTTTTAAATACGGAACTTGATATACACTGTCATTGCACAACATGCATCATTCTGTTTCTGTCTGAAGGTGGAAGGATTTTTTATTCAAGTAATTTGTTAGTGATGGAATTTTACTGTGTAGGCCAAAAGAGATCTGGATCTGAGTAAAAAATCAGGTTAACGTTGATCAGTTCTCTGATATTGATCTAGATTTTCAGGAGGACTTAGGACGTAGTTTTGAAAATGCAAAAATTCGCTTTCAGAAAGAGAAGCGGGGTTTTATCGAACGTATACTCGTAAAACAGAGCAATACCTATTGCATCATTGATTTCAAGGAAATTTCTAATGAACTATATTAGCACTACCACATGTATACCAACCATTTAGTTTGGTTTTATTGTATGGGAAAAGGAGCGAGAGTGCTATATTCCTAGAAATAGTAATGAAAATAAAGATGAAAGATCAACGATGATGAGCAAGTGCTCTTTTAAAAGACGCATATTGGCAGGTGCAAATTGTTCTGTAAAGCATGAGTTCAATTCGATCCATACCATACGCGACAATTGACCATGACACGACAAACGCGATGAATAAGGAAGAGCGAATTTAATATTCAACATTGCTCTGAAAGTTTTCATATGTAACGTATACATAACTACGTTAGAAGGGGAAAGCGGAAGTAAGTTGACGTAACGTTAAAATATGATCATCACCACATTATTTTTGACGATGTAACACTTAGCCTTCATGTCCTACATTTTCTTGTCTTGTGTTTGGCATTCTCTGAAGTAATATTCCGAAATTGAGTCGCATCTCATCTTGATGTTTATGCATTCGTTCGACATTCGACCTGTTTAACATGCTTCTTTATTATGACATCCTCGTCCTGGAGGATGAAAATGATGATGAGTTTCACTTGTTACATAAATATAAATATACGATAAGAATCACACAGTGCTATTTAAAAAGGGTAGAAAGACTACATGCAAAAAAAACTATTTTCAATGTGCATTTGTGAAGTGAACACAAAGATATATAATAAATCTTGGTACTTGTAGTTGTATCCTTGTTATAGCAGAAGTGGTCAATAAGGAGAGAAGTGAAGTAAAGACTACGGACTCACGGGCATAGACAAGTTGTTTTCAAAAGACAAATAGTCAGGAAAAACTCTTACTTTGTACTTGTACCAAACATTTTGTTTATTATCATCCGTACAATCTAGGTAAAACGCGTATAATAGGCAGGGAGAGTAGTTTTAAACTTTTTTTGTTCGTGGCCCTTCAGCATTTTTTGTTACATTCTCATGATGATGATGGGTATAAGTATATAACAAGAGCAGATTATATATATTCGTTTTGTGTTAACATGAGATTTGAAATATACAGCTGTAAATACATGCTATGCATAGCCTGTTACATACTTTCACAGACGATATCTTCAATGATGCCCTTTTCTGCCTTAAAAGCTCTTTGAAGAAGAAAAAAAGAAGATGATGATGGTGGATAGAAATAGAAACATGATCACGAGAAGAGAAAAACGAAAAAAAAAAAACTTTGTCAAGTAAAAAAGATGGACTTGTGTGTATATGTATATTAATGTATTATGCTATGTATGTAGCGTGGAGGTAACGTTTCCTGACATCCTGTTGCTTATAGATGATACCTTTTTAGCTTTTCTTGTTCTGTGGTATTCCGTATTCCATTCCATCATCATCTAAACGAAAATCAATCCAACCACCAGCAGAGTTCACGTCAAGTAGTTGGGGACGATGATTATCATTATCAGCAACCTAACAATCTAAACTCAGTATTCATCATGTTGGTTTCTTCGTTGCTTCATAAAATCACTTAAGGGAATAGTAAATATTGGTGTAGGGTTAAAAGTTTTATTTCTCTACTAAAACCTGCAAACGTTTCAATCTTCAAGTAGAAAAGCTGGGGATAGTTTCGTCTTCCCTGTCTGCCATCCATCCTATAATCCTTTGCTCAATTCTTCTTTTCAAATTGAAACGTTGAAGGTGTTCTCATGTTCTTTGTTGTCCTATGTTAAAGCTTTAAAGCTCAGTTCTCAGTTCTCGTTGCTGTACTGAAAAAAACTCAAAGACGTACTTTGTTATAATGTATAAGTTGTAATGTACAAGAACATAAAAGTTAATATGCAGTATATGAATTAGGTACAGTGTCAAACCAAATTAAGATTAGAGGTTAACAATTAATAGTTTTCTTCCGGTGCATTACCAAGAAGTCAACAGTTAAGTTAAAGTATGTAAGAGTGTGAGAGATCCTATTTCGAATTTACTGTTATCATCACATTAACTCAGCATCCTCCTACACTACTACAACTTAATGGCCTCTAATACTAATTGTCAGTCGTTTACTAACTATCATGTAACATGTAACATCAGGGGACGGGACAATGTACCGATTTTATGATACTTGCAAGTTTTTACTATGAGTGCAACTGATAAAATGCAAGCGTCAGTGTTAGCGTACACTGCATAAATTGTTTGCACAATGATTAAAAGTATTAGAACCGATAACGATGATGATGCGATGATATAACAAGCAATGATGTTAGTCTGCATTCATTGTAAGTTGTAATATTAGAACAGATAATCTAACTTGTCAGTTCTACGTTGTCAGTTTGATAAATTTATATAATAAAAGTAAATTACTTTTTGATATTACAATTCGAGAATAAAGTAAAAAGATGCGTTAGTAGGATTTAATTTAACAAACTGTTGAATTCCATGTGTTTCAGGTATTATCAAAGGGAACTGGAACATCACCCAAAAAAGCAAACCAAATCTTCGTGAAACAATTTGGAAATTTTTGATTTGATTGACAACTTTTGATTGAATTATTGAATATCATTTCATTTCACAAACTTTTTTTTCTTCACGTTTACATTTTTATTGAATCAAATTAAAGCGGCCAAAGATAAACGTGCAAAAACGCAATTCAACATTCAACCATTTTTGGTGAGGAAGATCATTTACTCGACTTTAAAAGTGCTAATCGCCCAGTGTTCTTCCCAGTCATAATTGCAGACAAAAACTACTGACTACTTTTACTTAAAACGTGACGCAGGGATTGCTAACATTTTCACAAGAGGCTGTACTATACTGGCCGTTTAATTCTATAACAAAGAGAATTAATAGGAGTAGCGCTATATATGAAGACAACAAAGAAGTTCAAGGATCTCATTCTTCAGGTACAAATTAAAACAGCCATTAAATTCATGTAATTTACTTTTAATTAAGTATATGGTACCACCCATCCTGCATCAAAAAACAACCAATTTTAATAAAGATACTAAAATCTTGAATCTTAAAAGATAATTTTAGCAGTCTGGGTTGCAACTTGCAATCTTGATCTATCTCAATATTTGAATCTCTCAGCCACGATCTTTTAAACATTTCATGCTGCACATATGTATAAAAGGCAAAGTCGAATTATTTTTTAAAGATGACTAAATTCATGTGCTTTATCAGTGTTCTGCATGGGTGAATACCAAACATCCTAGCATCATGATGTGATGAGTTAAAAATTGAATGATCAATTTGATTTTATATTCATATTGATGGATTCTAAACTATGTACGTTTCAGTTAGTCTTCAACTTAAAAGTTAGATACGTAAATGTACCGAGAATTAAACACTAATATCCAAGACGTATAGAATGTACTAGTACAAACACGCTGCCAATGCCAATATCATCAAAATTTCTAAACCGAATAAAGAAATTGATTTAAAAAAAAGAAGTTATTTCTATTTGAAATCGCGTTTTATCCCATGACTTCTGTGTGAACATTTCTTCTCGGTATTTAAGTGTGATCAAACGAACGAGAGGAATACATGCATGATTTTGATATTTATTCCTGTGATTTATATTATTACTGACATTTACAAAGATTGCGATGCAATATGCTTAACCAACATAGATGAAGAATGAAGAGAGCAAGATGCGTTTGCGTTTTATGAGGCTAGTCTGACGCAGACTTTTCAAGGTCAGTGACAATATTGTCTGTGTTTACAAACCCATCCTATCCTCGATTAGGATAACATATCTTTCCATATTTCGTGACCTTTGAAGATATGTTAATCTTAGATTAATTAAACGTAAAGCGTTTATATTTGTAATTTGTATTGATTTAAAGTACGTATTTAGGAGAAAAAATGTCAGTTTATTTAAAACTAAAGTACATCAGAATGATTACAATTTACAATTATAAATTACAACTAATGTTGTACTGTAAATATTTTTTCAGGGAAATGACTGCTACTAACTTTGCCCAAGTTGTTTTAAGCAGTTGCCTGAAAGTATTAAATGTCTAGAACTTTGAAGTAATGTTATTCACTTTGTACAAATTATTTTACAAAATACTACAAGAGAACTTTTAGCAACAAAAGTTGGATGTGACTTTATGTAAAACAATTATATAGAACTTACGCATAATGCATACGCCTAACCTGTCAACTGTCAAAACATTAGCGAAGGCCACATGAATTTAAAATTAGTATAAACCGTAGATAACAAAAGTTTTGAAATTGCACATAATTTGTAAAGTATATCTTCATATCTAGTCATGGTATGCATAAAATAATGACTTTAATGACTTCCGTATTGTATCTAAATTTAGATATTGTATTGTTTAAAAAATAACAATTCCGTGAAAATGGTGAAACGTATTCCAGTTTCTTGTTTCCACACTATGGAATCAGAATATCATCGAAGAACATAAAATTCTTCTCCGTGAAAATGATTAAGAATCTCATTTAAACTTTGCTGAAAAATGCAATAAATTGACCCCTCTAAATGCGACAAGTTATACATATGCATAAAGACCAGAAAATACAAGATATTACAAAATTAAATTAATATTAAATAGCCTTGAGAATAATAGGATCAGATCAACGATGAATACGCTTGAGTAACCTTCTTTCCTTAAATCTACTAAAAAATATATACACTTATTTAAAATGCTTGCATGAATTTCAATTTAAGTGCCAAAAATACGTAGCACTTAATTAATGGTACAATTTCGAAAATCACAATTCGTAAAAATGTGTGGAAATGCAGCATTATATTTGATTTTTAGATGACGATACTTTACTTTCTTATGCAATCCTTCATCCTTGCTTGTACTTGTAATGTACACAATTCACTGAAATTACGTCTTTTGATGTAACAAGAGCACACAATAAACAATTCCTTTATTGGTACGCTGCATTTGTAAGTATATTGCGATTGTTTCTTTCTAAAGTTACCAATTACCAGTAAAGATTGAGATAAACGTTAGTTTTCTCATAAAGTCTAACTGAGCCATTCATCTTTAGGTTTAAATACAAACTTGGTTGGTGGTATATGATGTACAATTGAAGACAAAGCTTTATACAAGAAAGTGCAGCCATGTATTTTTCATAATAAACTAGACACATTTTATGTAACTCTTTTAACTGCTACATGTATTTATATTAAATATTAACGCTACATTATAAAGACACCAGTTTAAGTACATATGATAATGATAGTTGAATAAATATATTTACATTGAAAGTTAGCAGATCAAGACAGTGATTAGTAGTAGATTTGAGCAATATTATTGTTGGTTTCGTTCTATAAAGGTGTTTACTGTTTGTTTATTTATTTATGTACTCAGTGGTAAATTTTATGCTCTCTGATTATAGCAATTGTTTTGTTTAAAGTCTTGTTTTAAAAATTTAGTCGTGTACAGTTAAGGTTAATACTTGATACATGGTACACATTATGCATGAAGAAATATAAACATAATCTTATTTAGAAAAAACTATTTAAACACTCATAAACTACTTGAATCCAAACGTATACCAATTACATATTCGCAAATATTCTATAATTGAGGGTTATTCAGTAAAATTATTCGTCAGGTTGCGAGACTGATTGTCATACAATCTTCCAATTATTGTAGTATTTGCTGTAAAACTTTTAAGTGAGAGGCTCTCACTGAGAGCGCAGAATAGAATAGTGCACACAGGAAAAATACAAACATCGCAATCGCATCATGACATGGCAAAAAGTCGAAAGGAAGGAGATTTTTGCCGACAGACTCATTGCATTGCTGTGTGCTACAAATGCATGTAATCCTTGAACATTTAATTGTCGGAGAAAGTTGATACTTATGCTCAATCATGTTCAGTATCTTTAATAAAGTTACCGCTAAATTGTAATTGCTCTCGAACTTTTTCTTTGTCAACGTTTTTAAACGGCTTAGTATGTAGTAATGCAAAAAGACAAAAAGCGGAGTTTTTACATTGCACTGCATAATGAAATCTTGTACGTAATCAGTATTGAAATCATGATAGTTAAATAATTTCAAAGTTCAATGAAAGAAGATTGGAAAAATGTGATTTGATTTTGGTGACATTTACCAAATGTGCTTTATGATGTAATTGGATTAGATGGATTGAATTTCATACATTGCGTACCTATAATTATTGAGGTAGTTTAAAAGTATTAGGTTACATGACATAAGACGTATCCTCGTTAAATATTGTCTGGAATGTCAAATGGAAACGCACATTTTCCAGAGTTTTTATCGATTTTACGTTTCGTTTCAAATTTCAGCTCAGAGAATCAATATGATTACCTACATGTAAGGTTATGGCGCAAATACATCTTATCGTCAATATATATATATCGCATTTAAGTTCTGATTCAAAGTCCGTTTAGTTAATTGGTTGGTTTATAATCGTAGATTCAAATGTGAAAGATCCATATTACTTTACTTTGCCATCTTCATAAAACAACTATTACCTATCAGATATTTTTTGAACTTTGACGGGACAAACAATTGTGCTTCACATT
>JAQIWN010003333.1:0-13358 GCA_034699025.1 Entomobrya cf. arborea Gr-Col-00668
AAAGAAAATGGCAGGGTAGAACGAGAAGAGGTACACCGATAAATGTTCTATATTTAAAAAAAGAAATAAAACATGCCGGGTCTACCTACTCCAAAAAATATTTTCCCAACCAGTTTTTTTCTTTTCCTTATTTGCGTGCAAAGCCGGTGTTTAATAAATGCAAAAAAATGAAATAAAACAATGAAAAAAATTACAAGTTTTACACTTTACTTTCCATGGGATTTTTATGGTTTTCGTTTTCTCAAAGGTGAACAAGTCGGACTTATAATGACAGCAATTAAATTGAGTGAAATGGTTCAGTAGGTCATAAGTAATTTTTTCAGACGGTTGAAGTCAGTGTGTGGAGAAGTTTTATTTTATTACAATCTAAAATTCGTAAAGTATTCCTTAAAAAGGAAAATCCAGAATAATAACCGATATTGATTTATTTATTTTTAAATTGGTACAATTTTATGTGGATTCCATAAATTGCAAAATTTTGAATTACAAGTACCACATTTAAAATTTAATTGAAACCCAAAAAGAATAAGCAAATTTATTCATTGAGTGAAAACCAGGGTAAAAAAATATATAATTTGTGATGATGATGATAGTGATGACGATGTCGCATCATTTTTATTGTCATTTAATATGGCAGTCAGCCAGTTTAATAGTTAGAACCTTACTTTTTGTTACATGTATACAACTTGCACAAAAATAATTTAGAAGACAATAGAATCCGGTTTTGCTTTTTGAGAGAGTAGGTGATACGGAACTGCTTTTAACTCGTGTGTAGTAGTCTACTACTCAAAAAAAACATTCATACTTTTTATTATTGTGCTGTGATGATGATGTGATGAGACTTTGTACTTTGTTTTGGGTACAAACATGTACATGGCATTCTAACATGACTCAGGAAATGTTCCAAATAGAAAAAGAAAAACACAAGACCGCATAACACATTATCAACTTGTTTTTATACCAAGCGAGGAGATTCTCGATAAAAAAATACTTGTGAAATTGTATGGTAATGTTAATGTTACTGCGAATGTGTACGAAAAGTTTTACGCTTTACTTTTTAACCAGTGAATCAGTGGGAAATTTTATTCACCTAATTTTTCCCTACCATCCAATATTTCAGATCGATTTTTTGAGTAATGCGTATAGTCACATATTGTACATTATATTAGGGGATATCAAATGAGCGATTATAATCGCGAAGGTAAATAATCGCCTAAAAAATGATCAATTTTTAATCAATTGAGCGATTATAATTGCATACAGCTTTTTACCAATCTTCAGAGGTTTATTTTGTTTCACGATTATAATCGTCGTTTGGATTAAAATTTGAGCTTGGCGCTCCAAAACTCGATGATTGTTTTGACGATTATTTACCTTCGCGATTATAAACGCTGGTTTGATACCCCCTATTATTTGGGTATCTTGAACAAAAAAAAACTTACCATTTCACTTGTGTTTCAAGTATACTTGCATCCGAGATATTTTACATGGTCTTTGTAAGGAGATACATAGATTTGTGGTCTGTTTGTGTTTAAAAATAAGCACATGAGAAAATGCAAAATATAAAACCATACTGGGAAAAATATACTCCCATTTAGAATATATACTTTGTAAATTCTGTGGTACATTTTCACATCCGCGTGCACACACGGTTTTTTTCGTCGTCATTGTATAATTGTGTGTACCACGAAAAAAAGTTTCTCTCTCCATTCATCTCACATGTCAACAAAACAAAGTTGCAATGTAAAAAGTGAGTGACGACGGGAAGGTACCGATTTGTGCCTGCATTTTCGGCTCTCTATTTGAAGTAGCCTCAGGCTAGTTTTTGAAAAAAAACCTTCATATCAACTTTGTAGAAGGCTTACTTTGAAAATGCATACATTTTGCAAGCATTACACACGCTTTTCTGTCATATGAGCATGCATACATTGTAAATATATGTGTATTTTCACGTGATATTGTTGATGATGACCACAGGAGCTCTACTGTGAATAGCACAAAAATATCTACTTTGTTATTTCAGCAAAAAAAATTATCCCGTATCCTACCTATTTACCTTCTATTACCATTTTGAGAATATAGTATTATTGAAGCGGGTGAAGAACGAAGGCAAACAGAGAAATGAGGATGATGATATGATGAGCATGCTGTTTTTTTTTGATAATGATGAAAAAGTGCATGACGTTCTTACGAACGACCAAACAGTAAGAATGACGATAATGGTGAGATGCGAGTGTATTTCGAAATTTTTGCACGAAGCCCTCTTCAACTTTCCATTTATGTAAGAAGAAGTAACAAAAAGTACTAAACAATTATTGTTCTATGTCCGTACATGCGCTTGAAATTTTTTTTATGGGCAGTCAGTCGCAGTAGAGTAGTAGGTATGGTGAGATGCGATTACTAAAGTTATGGTAGAATTTTTTATTCTGAAGGTAGGTGAATGGATATACTTGAAAGAAGCTTTTTAAGATAGGTATACTGGTTAGCTTTTTTTTGGAAGGCTACGGCACGGCTACAAGAGATATGCTGTGCGTGGAAGGCCCTGAGGACTTATCGTGTCTCATTTGTGTACCTCTTCTTTTCTTTAATTTGAAAAGAATCTCATCAGCAAAGCATCACCAAGTGAATTATTTGATGATGAAAAGAAAAGAAACACGTGAAAGAATGAAAAAAGTGCAATTTATATACTTTGCATTGAAATATAGAAATGAAAAATAATAATATGGATGGATGGATTGATGCAAGGATGGATGGGTTAACTGATTACCGATTTGCATGTTTAGGGATCGTTTTTTTGCAATTTGCAACTTTGTACCCGATGAGATGCGTTGCTAATATTGTTATACCCTTTTTCAAAAAAAAATATCCCTTGCTTGTTGGCTTTTTTATTGCTGTGTTTGGTTTGGTACCT
Source organism: Entomobrya cf. arborea Gr-Col-00668 (assembly GCA_034699025.1). NCBI lineage: Eukaryota > Metazoa > Arthropoda > Collembola > Entomobryomorpha > Entomobryidae > Entomobrya > Entomobrya cf. arborea Gr-Col-00668. The sequence continues at coordinate 2,912 of JAQIWN010003333.1, forward strand.
CTACCATTATTGCCTTCGTGCCTTGAGGTGCGTGAATCAGTAGAGAGCCAGTACCAAACCAGTCACAGTCACAACAACGGAGGATGGATGGATGCAAATAGTTAAAAAGGAGTTGGCTATTACCTGCCACCATTAACAATCAAGATTTGTCCATGGGATGTCGAAAGAAGAAGGGCAAGAGTGTGCGGCATGGCGTTGGTGGTTATGTGCATAAAAAAAGCCAGGGGCAGAGAGGAGAGAAGCAGGCAACATCAGAAAAACTTTATTAAAAATTCAGCAAATAATTGCTAACATGACGACTGACAAAGAGATGACTATAAACAAAGTAGAGAGAGAGAGAGGGAAACTGGGTGATTTACCATTATCGAATCGTGGTCTGGTCATCATTATCATCAACATGATTTTTTAGTCAGTCAGTCAGTCTTGAAAAACTCAGCAGGCCAAGCCTCATAATAAATTCAATGTATTTCTAAGTCTATCTAGTAAACAGCATTAGCAAAAAAATGCAAAAACAAAAACAAACTAGCATAGTTGCCTCTCTTTCCTCTTAAGAGACCAGACCAGAGGCTACCCTGAAATGGGTAATTGCGAAATCCCTTGGTCATTATTCTCTTCGTCATCTTATATTCAGGACGATGGTGATTACGATATTTTTTTCTTCTTCTGTTTATGTCCCCTTGTTGAAAGCACGTAGAAAAAGTAAATGCATCAGTTTTTGTGGCGGTTACAACCACGAAATATCACGTCCACCCGTTTACTATGTAGTTAACTAGGTAATTTTCAGTATATGGCGCGGTGGTGCGGTGTTTCAAGAGATCCTTTTCTGCTTTACCCTCTCGTCATCCCTCATCTCCTTAAAAAAGGGAGACTACAGGGCATAAATACAAAAATATACAATGTATTTCGCAGAATCATTTTTGACGGGGTTCTCTCTCGTGTTTTTTTTTCTTATACGATCATCGTCGTAAGTCGTAGCCGTACTTGACTTGCTTAGTCATTAGCGTCTCGGTGGTATCAGTAATGTTATTATGTTTAGGAAAGCGACAGTGAGTGGGAAGTCGGTTGAACGACAACCTTGTATCTCCTTCTCTGTACGCAAAGGAATATGTTCTCACACACCTGTGTGAGAGAGAAGAGAGATAGGCAAGTAATCTTAACAAGTATTTTTCTTATGCTTTTTAACAATGTTTGTGCGTTGCGTGTGTAGTGTGTAGTAAAGTAAGTTAAAGTGGACGGAGTGAACACACGAAGACGAAGACAAGTAGACAATGTTGCTCTCTGAGACTGCGATGTTTTTTCGCAATGTCTTCCTTCCACCATAACCATACCACAAAAACACACTAATGTACGCACGCATATCACATAAAAATCATGGCAAATAAAAGTGAGATGATGATGGCTAAGCCGTTTTTTTTATTATCATTAGTGTGTATATACATTGTTGCTCACTGAGAGTTCAGTCAATTGATATATTTATGTGAGGGGGTTTTTCATTGTTGAGCGGATTTGGCCTTAATCATGTCACACAGTGTCCTTAATTTTCTCGGTCTCCTTCTTGTTACGATTCTTATCAACGCAACTTTACTACTTCTCTGACTGCCATCATCAAATCACTTTCAGTAGTTTGAAAAAGGAATGTTTTAGGTACTGTGCAATGCATATATATAACGTGTGTTGTTAAAAACAGACAGGCATGCAAAGTCAGTTGAATAAATTGGGCAAAGACAGTGTATATTTAAATAACATTAAAATTATGTGAACTTGTAAAAGAATATAAAACTTTTTTATAAGCCGAATGACGGAGTATACAAAAATGGAGCTTTTGTACAATTAAATTATTTTTTTTGACAGCAATTGGCAAAGGTGTTACGCAAGTTAGTTTAATGTTTACGGAGAAAATTATTATGAGTGCATAATATTATTTCAAGGAGCATTATTGTTTTTTTTTGAAGGGGCGTATTTCGATACGATACAAATATCAAAAATGACTTTGTTTCTTATTTTTTTACACAATTTTTGTAGGAAAAAATAGATTAAGCCGGTGTAAAGCAATTTTTTTGTAGCTGCATCGGCGGGTAGCATTATACATTTTATACATTGTTTTAATTTTGTAGAGAGGGCGTTTTCACTTGAAGAAATAGATAGATTAAGAGTGAGTGAGGGAGAGAGAGAGAGAGAGCTCCCTAAAATCTGTCTGTACAAAGTCAGTGTGGAAGCACGTCATTGGCACTTACGTGCCAAATGATAAAATGTTCCCTTGAGCTTAATGAGCTTAGTTAGTAGAGTTGTTGTAGTTGTATAGCTTGTAATGTAAAAATGCATGTCTTGAATGTCTGTATAAATTCTTGTCTTCTTGTAACATTTTTTTTTATCGTGAGCTGAGGCATTATTATTATTATATGAATTGTATTTTACAAAGTCTTTTGAAGGGAGCATGAAAAATAATTTCTTGAAGGATATGTTACCCGTGTCGTTGCTGTGTTAGAAGGAATATACTCATATTACAATCTCAATTAAGTATAAAGACTACATGAATTGAAATATGTACAATGTACGTGCGTATGTCTATTTACGCACATGTGAAATAAATGCACAGGTAAAATATAAAATAAGTATTATTAAAATGTCGTTGTCATGTCAACATATGTATTTGTAGCTTAACTATTATTTTTTTATATGCCTTCCTTCTTGTTGATACGTCGTCGAATAGGAAAAGAAAAAGGATTTATTCTTGAAAAATCCCCTTTTCTTTTTACTTATTTTCAATTCAGTGTTCTGACTTCATTTTTTTTTCATCATCTCACTCGCACTCTCAGTTAACTTGACTGACTGGCCAAGGTTGATGTGGGCACGAAACTTATTTTATAATGGTTTATTGCAGAACATACCAAGTTATGTTATATATTGTATTCATAAATTTCTAACTATTTTACTACCTGTGCTATATAACATTTTTTTAAAGGTTGTTTTGCAAATACGGTACCATGACAAACGGATGTTTTGTCATTATTGCAAATGCATTGGGTACATCATTGCAACAAAATCCTGTATGCATCCTGGCCTAGCTTGGCATGAGTGCAATAACTTGTGCGGCGGTAGTAATAAATAATTTTTAAATTGGAAAAAGAAATAGAGTAATAATAATAATGACAAATTATGACAGGGCTAAACTGTGCCATAATCAAATGACATTCGCTAGCTAAGCTGTCTTAAGACAACCGAAAGATTGAATAAGGGATTGGATTTTTTTGCATCATAGAAAAATAAATTTATTCAAGGGTGCCAGTACCCGTCCCGTACTCCAATTTTGGACTAGTCTTACAAGTAATCTTACAACAGTCCCTTTAGAGAATAAGTAGATGAAAAATTATATACATAGCCATCATACTCATCATCATCATTCTCAAATCTTTTTTATTTTTCCAACTCAAGTCACAATTTTACTCTTCGTTTTTATCAACATTGCTATTGCCCGCAAGCAAGGAAGCAGGTTCTTTTACTTTTTATCAAAAGAACTTATATTAAAAGCTATATACCTTTTTCATATATAATTTTTTTGCACGTAAAATATACGTTGTACACCACCGTGTATAGTTACAACACGGGATAATTTCATACCCAAACGTAATAATCAGAACGAACTTTACGAAGCAATGAAATAAAAAAATATAATATTGTGGGCAAAGTTGGTTGGGTTGGTTGAAGTTTGCTGTCATCATGACACACATTTTTCTTCACAACCAAGTCAGTAAGCAACCATGCCAGAGAAGAACCGAGCCAAACAAGCCTTTATCCACCAAAGCGAAATAATAGAGGGAAAAAAAAGATTTCACAACCAACCTCTTCTCACTCTAAACTCAAGTAAATATGAATACATACCTACCTGTGTAAATATGAAATAATATGCATGTATTTGCAACTCTTCTTCATCAACACTGGCTGGCGGACTAGAGTTCTCTCTCAGTAAATTCCACATGCAAAAAAAACCAAAAAGGAGTAGAGAAGACGAGAGAGAGAGAGAGAGAGAGAGAGAAGTTGTATTGCAATTGCAAAAAAAAGAAGAGGTACCAGAAAAATTAATATATCCTTCCACTAGTTCCACTTTTTAAAGTCAGTCAGTAAGTACAAACGCCAAACACAACACAATAATCAGCATAACTATCATCATGATCATCATCATCATCGTTAAGCTTAACCGAGAGAGAATGAGATAAAAATGAAAACCTTTTATGTTGCCTCTCTCATCATCATCATCATCATCAATTTTTTTTATAATAAAATCATGATCATGTAAGTAATACATACATATTAAAATGCATAAACATTGTGTCTAGCCATGCACTGCATGTTTTTAAATATTATAGTGTAATAATATATTAAGGTGGTGTGTGTGTATACATCATCATGTTCAAACCACATCATTTCACCTTGCATCCTTATCTGTCATCGTATTTACGGCATGATTATAACAAACAATAATAATAACAAAACAAAAACACACACACACGACAAGTGAACATACTCATTTGATAATGAATTTTTTTTATAGAGTGGATCTTGATTTGATTTGAACATTACATCCCATCAATATACAACATAGTATATAGTTTACTTTTGCGGCTCACTGACTTACGCTTTTACAGTTTTTCATTCATCCCAGCAAAATATAAAAAAAAAACCTCGATTATAAAATGACTCATTATCAAATTAATAAGCCATAGTACAGTATTGAGTATTCCTTCATAAAATAAAAAGAGTAGACAAGACAGGACATCACTTTTAATATTTACCTATGCATAACATACAAACTTGCAAAAAAATATTTTTTGCACTGTTGTACATCGTACCTTTCTATTTCACTTGAAAAATGTACACAATGTATATTAAATGGATGATTATCATCATTCTTTTATGATTATCCATATAGCATAGCTACACCTTCTTCCCTTGGAACCACTTTTATAATAATGACCTCTCATCATCTCCACTCCACCACCAAGAAATCATCTTTTTATTATGCGTTTCTTGATTCTTATTACTTGTGCGTCTAGTCTCTCACTTCTTGTCGTTATCATCTGATTGCATTGTGAAACAACTCGAAGATTTACCGACGGTTAGAAGGGCATTCAATTGAATGTTTACAATATTTTACCTTCTTGTCATTATGAAATGATAGTACATTCCTCTTTTACATCATTGACATTAAATTTATTGCCATTACCAGGCCTGCCTGGCCTACTGTGTACAGTGAACAAGCTAGAAGCAGGAAAAATAACAAAATACCTTATTATTAGTGTTACTTCCACCATGTCACTGCTTACTACATAATATATGATGATGATGACATGAATGAGGTTTAGTGGAACAGGTGAAATAACCATAAAATTATTTTTGTTGGAAAAAAATACTGTATTTATGCATGATTGCATGACATGACATAACACAAGCTAATGTGTGAACTGTGAACTGTGGAGGCTTTTTTTCTGATTCAAGCTATGCAATCTGCAGATTATGGAAGTGATCCTTTAAGAAACCCTGTTTCTTTTTTTGTATGGCATGGCATTTATATGTAATTTTAAGGACATGTGTTACGATTACGATATCACGTTGCCCTGTGTCGCCCCATTCTTATAACCTTTTTTCAACAATTGTTGCTATTGTAAAGTTGTAAAAACTCGTGCTGTATAATAAGCGATGAAAATGACAATAAGTAATCGTAAAAATGGTCTCTCAAGTCTCAAGCATTCATTCTTACATTCTTTTCTCTTTAGTTAAAGCAAAGCACTCAAAAAAAAATTCTCTTACTGCTTTGTCGTGATCCTCGTCAAAAAAAGCACGGTCCGACGAAGGCTACATTACACATGCTGACCTCGAAAACCAGTTGCTAAATGCGGTTGAATTCAATTATGACGGGGAATTTGGCATTCCTTTACTGGTTGTATGTGTGGTGTGGTGGCTTGACTATACCACCATGTAGCTTGAGATTAGGCTCAAGAGTAAATTGTAAAGTGTGCAGGGATGCTACATTTTATTAAATTGCTATTTTAAACGTTAAAAAAATGTATTTCCTCTGAAAAGAAGAACCCTTTCGTTCGAGAAAATCTCTCCGATTTTTTGGTGGCACCTTTCTTGTATCTGCCAAGCCAACTTGGTGATTTGATCGACAGTATTATCAAATATTCAGTATTTTTACTTTGCAGTGAAGTCACTCAGCAAGTCAGTGAAAACGTCACAAGCGAAGAAACTGCTAAGAAGATGAATGATAATGAGAAAATGTGTAGTTATGCCCTTTACCTTTCATTTTTTAGTAAAAAATTGCAACTGTAAATCTGTCATTGCCTATCAACCCTTTTTTTCGCTAGCTTGTTCCGTTGGTGTCGGTGGTGTCAGACAGGATAGGATGCAAGATTTAACTTTCGATTTCAAAGGGGGAGTGTTTTTTTTTGTATAACATGTGTATATGATAATGTGTAATGGCTCTGTTGTCTGTTTAACATGAGAGATGAGAAAAAGATGCAGTGATTTATTTTTTGCTGGCAATGCAACGCAACAAAAGTAACGAGCATGTAATGATTTTATGGTAAAAACATTTTCAAGTGGAGAAAATATCAAGTGGATTTTACGGCGAATTTTTTTTCTCAAGCTTTAAAATAGAGATAAAATGTTTAAAAAATAAATAAACAGTGTAGTTTACAGAGTAACTTGTTAGAGTAAAATGAATGACATAATCTAAAATCCAGACTCTCCTTTAGCTCGTCAATCATTTGGCTCAGTCCGAAAAATGGAGCGTCTCTCAAGAATATTTAACGAAATTCTGCAGAGATTCGATTTGTGCTAATCACCAAACATCACATCACATCACCATTCAGTTTTAATTCAAAAAGCGGATAAAAATCCATATACTTTAATATGTTATCATTCAAAATAATTTATTTATTTATCCTCTCTTTCAACTGATAACAAGCTTTATAAACTGATGATGTACTTTCCTTGCCACTTCTCTCTCTCTCTCTGGCCTGGTATGGTAATAGAAACCTGTGAAAAACAATATTCATTTTTTTACAAAAATAAACTTCAAGTGATAGATCGTTTTTCTTGATGATGTTATTGAAATGTATACAGTGCATACAGTAAATATACTCAAGTGGATAAGGTTTATATTTATATTCCACCAGTTCCCCTCCCTTTTCTGGGCAGTGTCAAAAGAAAGAACCGTTTGTTCCATCATCGGGGAAACGAACGAGCTCTATAAGTGATCTTGCGCATTGATCTCTTCTCCACCCACCCTCTCGTCGTATTCCTTTGAAAATAAACACTTTTTTAAACATTGACTCTCATCTAATCGTATTTGGTTACCATTCATTCGGCTACATGGTTTCTGGTGTATCTTTTAATTTTAATAAGCGTGTGATCTATGAGCATTACATTTGTGAGTATGTCACATTTAAAAAAATATTTAAGTTGATTGCACTGAACTGAAATCTGGCAATTTATTCCTGTTTATTTTCCTTCTTAAGTATTTCTCCTCGTTTTTCATAAGCAGTCTACTTGAAATAATGTACACGTCTATTTTGCCATGTGAAACAGTAAATATGCCAATTTTCCATCCAGATCAAAAGAAAATGATGATCTCGCATCTTTCTTTTTTTTTCGTTGGAAAATCGATCACCCTTAATCCATCTTCTATCATCCAACTTTTACAAATGGGTGGGTGGACAGAACATCACCAAACAGTTGGCAATCTCCTTGCCCCAAACAAGCATACCATGTTATTTAGACCGCAGTCACTCGGTCCGCTGCTGGGTTTCATTCAACGCTGTTTATTACGATTACGTCTTTGCAGAAAAGGTCACAAGTCATAATGCAAAACATATTATTTATATACTTTACTTTTCATAATATTTCCCTTTGAAAATTTATCATAAATTATAATAGTCCATCGTTCCGATTTTATTTTTTTTTGCGTTGTAATTTTTTCTTAATATTGAATATTTAAAAAACTGATTTTTTTTGTAATAAGTAGGCATGTCCACACTATTTTTTACCACTTGTATACCATGCAACGTGACATTTACATTTTTTTACATTTCATTTTATATAATTTCCAGTTGTGCAATTTTTTTCGTCCAATTCTAGAGAAAATACGCGTAATCTTTCTCCGTATGGCGTGGCGTCTCTTAGATTTTTCTCGATTATGAAACCTTTGCTGTGCAGTTTAAATATTATTCCAGAATTAATGCGTATTTAATGTTCCAGTTGCATCATCCATATTTCCAGTTTCCAAAGCACGGGTAGCATGCATATCATTTTATTCCGCTGTCTTGTTTAAAAAAAAATATTCTGCATAAATTTAACTTATCTATTTAAAATAACAAAAAAGTACAGATGAAATATTGCTTTTGCATTATCAATTGACGAAACTAGAATGTTCATAAAATTCTGGAACAAATCAAAACCCGGAAAGCAATTCCACTTATTTAAATAGCGAAACTGATTTTGCAACCTATTCAATTCATCATCACAACTTCCAAAGTTCCATGTTGATAAAAAAAAGTGGCGTGGCTCAATAAGTATTTTATTTTTAAGCAACAGTACCTATTTATTTTTGGCATTCAACCTTCAGCAGGACATGAATATATTTTTGTATTGTAAATATTATACAAAGTTATGATGATGATGATTCTGGTGACGAGAAGAGAATCGAGGATGGTTTGGTCTGCACTGCGAAATGTGTCTAGTTTGCTTTTTCCTCCGATGAAATTTTATTACGCAGTTTGTATTCTCTTCTCATAATAACAATCTGTATACAATATTTATGCGGTATGGAAACTAGAAACGCATTAAAAAGCAAAAGCAGTCATCGTCATGTCATGACATGCTTGTTGTTTCAGTTTGGTTTGGAGTACCATATACTTTTTTTTCTACCTTATAATTTTTTTTACCTGTTGCTTCTTCAAAGCCAAACATAAAAATACGAGAGAGCAGAAAAGAGAAGATGGAAGAGAGCATGTGAATCTTCCTGCCTTTCTGACTCTGACATGAAAAACATTCCAGCTGGGAATTGGAGATCCCCAAAGTGACTAAATATGCTTGTTTTGCAGCACGTTCTTCTTTTTGGCCGCTGCGCCGTAACCTAATATGTTATAACATAACATATTTTATACTTATATCACAGACAAAAAAAACACGCGTGAATTATGCATACCTGCGTTACTTAACCTAAAAAAAATCTTTATGTCGTCCTTCACAAATTTTTAGAGAACAACATAAGTTACTTCTGTATAACATGATGTTGTAGTAGTACATAAATTTTGCAACCATTTAAAAGATTACGTTTGTCTTGTTTACACGAGAAAAAAAATGCAAAATGTACATGCTATAAATTTTTTTCAATTATTATTATGTCTAGTTTGATGAGATGTTTAATTTTTTTTGCACGCGTTGCATTTTATTACGAGCAATTATTATTAATATACATATATATTTTAAAGATATAGTAATTAAATTGATAGTGCAAGCGTCAAGGGGAAAATTGTAAGGAAAAATAGACAACATTCTGTCAAAATTTTTGCTTTCATGGCACAATTTTTTAATTATATCTTATCAAAATAGTTGTATAGAGACTAACAATAAAAAAAGCATGCTTGTTTTTAATTATAATGTGCAATATACTGCACGATTGTATTGCCCGTCTTTGTTTATTAAAGTTTTTGTCGGTGTTTGTTGGAAGAAGAAAGGGTAATGAAGGATGAAAAACAGACAAACAATAAAAAAGGAACAAAAACAGTGAAGTTTTATGCTTATTATGTGAGATTTCATGTTATACGCTGATTTGTTTTAGTACGTATATCTCTCTCTCTCTCTCTCTCTCTGGCTGACTGGAAAGATTTTGAAAGTTTGAAACAAGGAAAATCGGATTAAAAATTGTGTTGCGAAATCTAGACCATCTTTTTTTCACACAGACGCACACACAAACTAAGAAAACAAGATGAAAATAATAAACAGATACTGAGAAACACGCGCAGTAGTAAGCCAAGCTAAAGAACGAAAGTAATTTATACTGCCCATGTTCTAAATAAATAAAAACAAAAACATATCATTCCGGATTACTGTTTATTTAGAATGGCAGAAAAAATAAATAATCTGTGCAAAGAGTAAAGCCTGGAATTTAAAAGATGACGATGACGCCTGGTTAACGCCTGGTTTGTTGCAATTGAAGCGGCTGTCCATAAAAATTTAGAGAAAAATATGTCTGCAAGCTTCCTTTTTCATCTTTTTGCATTATATTCATTTGTGACCGAAAACGAAATAGACTTCATGTTAATGTCAATTGTGAAAGGAACAAAGAACAGAGAAGGGAGAGCCTTTTTTTACACAAAAGCTTTGTAAAAATTTATTCAACAGCTGCATACCACGAACGAAACGAACTATGTTCCATGCAAAAAAA